>JAXQQM020067846.1:0-73041 GCA_034641835.2 Pinus albicaulis
GGTAAGAAAAAAGTCATGCAATGCGATTTTTTTTCTTATAACAAAGATTCAAATATTTATTTTTCCTAGTGAGTAAAGTTTCTATTTAGCACCATGTTGTCATTGTGCTACTTTGGTATCTCCATGCAGTGCTTTAGGTCCTCCATGAACTTCCATACTAGTTTCCCTTTTGGTTCCATGTTGGTTCATAAGTTTTTTGATGCTTACACCCTCGTCTTGAGGACTATTTTTTCTCTTAATGGTGTGGGTGGAAATATACATCAACATTAGCTGTCAATTTTTTTGGCCTAGACTCTTTAACATGTGGTTCTTTTGAGACACTTTTATTCCCTTCTTGGGGATTTATTCATATGATTCAATATGATCTTCTTCTAATTCAACCTTAAACATTTACCTTAGTTTTTTTTAAACAAATTCTTTAGGGCACCCCTTGGGCCCTTCTTATTTGGTAAGAAAAAAGTCATGCAATGCGATTTTTTTTCTTATAACAAAGATTCAAATATTTATTTTTCTCATTAATATTAATTTTACTAACTATGTCCATCCAAGGATATTATAAAACAATATCCAAATTATCCATATATATAACATGAAAACCCAAATTCAACACATATTTATCCATGATAATATTAAAATATTTAAAATAACGAATAGTCTCAACCTCAAACTATGTGCTTGAATATGCTCTTCTAAAACTTGTAATCTATTAGCCAAATTAACATAGATGAAATTATGCTTACTGCTAGGGTTTATAGAAATAATGGCATGTTAGTTTTGAATACATACATGAAGATGTAATATGAATTTTGTGAATGAAAACAAACCCTTGGTGCAATCTTTATCTTTGTGCCAAATCTTAGACTACCTATCTAAAATTATTTGTTCAAATGCTTCATATTAAAGTGCCAACATCTTGTCACAATTAAGCAACTACAACCATAAGGAAACATACTCTTTTAAATTAATACCTGCCCACTATTTCCATTCATTTCTCCATAATAAATTTATTTCTTTTATGTATTATTTAATAGAAATACAAGAATTGTTTCATATTGAAATCATATTCCTTGCTATATCTCAAAAATATAACAAGTATTTTAAGTAAATAACTTACTTTGCAATGTAGTTCCTTTGTGTGGCTTGGTTTTGAAGTGAATAATATAGAATGAGTAATATAAAATTATCACTTTGGTGATACTTCTTGGATTGGATATTATTACCATAATTATGAAATTACATGCCCAAATTTCAACTATGAGTACTAGTTTAACTAGAATGTGTGCACTCTATCAAAAGATATCTAATCTATAAAATGTGAAATTTCCATCACAAAAACCCTAAAGTGGTTCATTCAAATCAATGTAACTCCACTTCCCAACCTCCAATTTGGTTTTTATTTATTAGCTTGGGTATTTTTTCAATATGAACTCAAATATCAACCCCGATCAGGGTGCCAAGTGTCCAGTCATTTCACTCCACGTGGTGAATGACGACCGCAACTGATTTATTGCATGGGGGTGGCAGTCCTTGCCATAACACCCCATCAATGCGCATTACTACCAGGCTTGCAAAGGATGATGATCATATGTTAGACGTCTTTTGGTCTTTACGCCGGCAGTGGGGGAATTAACTTGGGCAACACTCTTACTTTTATGCCTCTTAAAATTGGCATTGCAGGGCAAGGTTTGTTTCGTTCTTTGGTTCAGTCTCTGGTTCATTCTGTGCATGGACATCTTCGGCGCTGGAGTATTATCTGGTCTGTAATGTTAACGTCGACCTTCTTTTCTGCTTCTCTGAAGACCAAAGATGATGGTTATGCTGTTAGTAATGGCCATTGCATGGAGAATGTCTATTCATATAGGTATAAAAGCGAAGATGATGGTGTTTGTATTGAACTAGAACCGTGTTTTCGAAGTCTTCTGGCCTATTTTCTTTGTATTTCTTGCTATAATTTTTATATGTTGTTGTCTGTTTCTGGGTATTGTCTTTGGGTAGACAAAATCAACCAGGAAATGGATTTTAGTTCAGGGTCAAGGTGTTGTAAAATTTGCAGAATTTTCCACAAGTCTACTAGTTCATTAGGTCTAATGCTGCATATAAACCCCTACATGAAAACTCGCGTCTCTGTTTTCGTTATGAAAGGCCTTCCCACCTACATTTTTCTACCAAAGTCTTTTAATTTGAAAGCTCTGTGTTACGAATATTCCTCAATGCATCCTCCCGAAGGTTGGATTTTTATTGGTCTCTGTTTAAGTTGGTATAATTGGGGTATGGCCTCTCAATGGTATTCCTATCTCTTTCTCTGTTGGGTGAAGAGCTTTGTTTTTCAATGGCTGCATAGTCGAGTTAAGGATAATATTCTTGTTTTGCCTCGGCCCTTCGTTATGCTTCTTATCTTTATTGGTTCATTGTTGTACAATGTTGAGAAAATCCTCCTTGACAATAATGGAAATCAACTAACCGGCCTCACCATGGATAGTCTGGGGAAGGGGCAACAAGATGTAATGAACAGAGCTTTCTGGGACCATTATACTGATTTTTCTTTATTCACATGATTCGCATTCAGGTTATTGAGAGCCCAGTTATTTATAGCCATCATGGTGAAAGGAAAAAATGGTCGGGGAAAGGGAAATCATTAGATCAACCAAACCTTTGGGACTAGCAAAAGAGGGCGGAAGACAAATAAAAAAACTTTGGAAAATCTTGCTGATGTTTATTCACAATATGATGAAGGCTCAAATTCAGGTTAACGAAAGAATTGGAAACATAGAGTGACAACTTAACAGCCTATAGAAAAAGGATTTGTTGGGTTCTACTGCAAAGGACCCAGCCCATGTGGACTCTTCTGATGGCACTTCTCTTTAGAATATAGATATTTTTCATGTTTTTGGCGAATAGTATATATAATTTTTCTTTTAAATGTAAATGTTATGGACATAAAAATGCTGTAAATGTAGTAATTAGAAGAAAAAGACAATTTCAATTTTGGATGGCTTTTAATGCTTGGCGGTGGCCAATAGACCTGGTTTCCTTCGAGCAGGTTAAGGCTCCGCAAATGATAGTATGTATAACAAATTTCTTGCTTTAAATATGAAAATGGAAAGGTACTACTAAATTTACAAAAAAAAAGAAGATGAACTCAAATATAAACTATTTTCTTCAAATTATACACAAAATGTTTCATAAATCAATCGAAATGTTGTCGCCTTCTATTTCCATTGAATATATATATATATATATATATATATATATATATATATATATATATATATAGAGAGAGAGAGAGAGAGAGAGAGAGAGAGAGAGAGAGAGAGAGAGAGATGTTTCCATTTTTGACCCAAAAAAGAGATCAAATACCAATTTTAGTGTGACTCAATAGATTTGAAAATAGAATATATACATTAATTTTAGAATAGCGAAACTTATCCACATAATAGATAAAAAAAAATAATGAATATAAGAACGTAGAGAAAACCATTGAGATAGGTAACACCATTACTTATTATTCTAGGAAGGAATCACTTTGCAAGACATGATTACTAGTTCTTTTTTGTCAAGTTGTCTATGTACTCTAGATATGAATACAGGCTTAACCTTTGGCTTGAGAAACCATGAAACATGGGAATCAAAGCCATCAAAAGCACCTAGGAATCACACTTGGCTTGGGCCACATCAGCCCTTAACATGACTGGATTTTTTCCCATGGAGTTTTGAACCGATGACCTTCGCATCATGAAGTGACTTAATAGTACACCCATTACCATCTATTCTACACCCCGTGGGTGACATGATAGCTACAATTACAATATTCTTCACAATAAATTTTCATTATATTGGTTTTCCTTCTTTATATAGTTCTATAAAAATTTCTAGTAAATTTATATTGAAGGAACCTTCTAGTAGGTGAAATCTTCTAGTAAGCCTTCTTGCAATTATTTATCTTTTACACTATGTGGCCACCTATATATTATTATTACACTAGGCACCTCCCTAGGTGATGGAAATCAAACAAAATTAAACTTAGATAACACCCAAATATTTATCAGACTAACAAATTTTTATTTAATTATGAAGCCTGGGACTTTCCTTACTTTCCCAACATAAGCATTACATCCATTTTTATTTTAAAGGAAGAAAATATCTTTAAATTCTAAGAGATAATTAATCTCCTATAAACTTGGAGTAAGTTGAGAGGAATCCTCTCAAATTTAGATGCATATCTTCACTACATCCTGTTAGCCATCAATAAATTTTGTTACAACAATTGATGGCTAAAACAAGTCTGTAGTCTTCAAGAAACAAGTTTCCTGCAAAATTTCTGACTTCTTGAAGCCTCTTTATGTTCCTTTTCCAAAAGATCCATTCCATTCCATTGATATCTTCACTTCAAAAATTTCAAAATCCTGTTGTTTCCCAAGAAAAAAACTGTTTTCTAAAGGACCCATTTCCATCATTTTATTCCCCCCATATCACTCATTTTTCCCCTTTTTCTTATCCTTCATTCCTTCTAAAAAACCCCCTTTTCCTCCTTCATTTACCCTCCATTCCCTTAAAAATCCTTTTTAAACCATGAAATCCCCTTAAATTGGTTTAAAAACATCCTTTTCATCCTACCGGAACCTCAAAAAACCATAAAAAAACACATAAAAACCTTTGAAAAAGCTGTTCCGCTCCTTATAGGCTTTAAGCCCCCTTCGCTTAAGCCCTTAGCCCCTTTTTCCGCCATGTGACCCGGCTCCGTGACCAAAGTGCTAAGCCCATCAGCCATCGCACATCGGCATTTCCCGTTTCCACTCCCCAAACCCTTCCCCCCCGCCGATGCGATACCCTGATGTAAATCCCGCCGATGCGATCCCATCACATCGGCCATCGCCATCGGCCATCCAAGTTCTAAAGATCCCCTTCCCTTCCCTGCCATAAAACCTTGCGCTTGCGACCAAGGCCTTAGCCCCATCGCACATCGCGCATCGACATTTCCAATTTATTTTTTCCCCCTCACCTTTTTCTTCTGATGGACCGATCTTCCGAGGGCTTAAAATCCCCAACCCTTGTTACTTTAGCTCCCGGTCCTTTCTTCCTCCACGGGACCATGCCCCAACACCAAGCCGTTAGCCCTCATCGCATCGGCAAATCGCGTCTTTTTCTCCATTACGCTTCTCCTTTCCCCCACCGATGTTTCAACCTCTGATGAGATCTCAATTGTAGATCTCATTAATCTAACGATTACCATTCTCCCTCCTTCCATCCCATCTCTCGACCATCCCTCCTCATACATCTGTTCCAACACATCTCCCCCGTTGATCTACCAAGATCAACGGTTCACGCTCACTCTCACCTTTTGACCCCGCACATAACACTCCCACTACCTGACAACTTTTCTTACATCAATCCCAACCCCACCTCAGTTTTCCACCGTTCAACTCCTTGCCATCGCACTAATCCTCCGCCATTGGATCTACAGCCCTGGATCCAATGGCCTGTGCACCGTTTTGCACCCGATTTAACAAAACCCCTCCAACATGCAACATCTATGCGAAATGGGTGGTATTGGGGTGGACAGGTGTTGACACCTGAGTGGTATCGCATTTGAAAGAACCAATACCACTAACCACCCAACATCTGCGTGAAAACCATTCATGGTTTCGCAAAACCACTTTCCTCAGTTTCGCGCCAAACTAAAAATTAAACCATGTTTTCACGTTTTCATCCATAGAACCTCCTCCTGCATGCATTTTAACTTCCTCATTTGCTCCTTTCGCCCTCCACCGAGCCTCTGAAGCAGTGTAGCCATGAACACGCAGGATTTATTAATAATTTGATGTTTGTTGCAGGTTTAATGGCAGATAAGCCATAAAGGCTGTCCCACAGTCAAGATACAGTGATACGGCCTTGGATGACGATCCAAAAAAGCCCAAAAGCGAAGAAAAGGGACAAAAAGGGTTGAATTTCGAAGTTTAATCAGTGATTCATGGACACCGGTTACATAGTAAACCCTCCAAGCAACTACGTGTACATAAAAAAGAAGAAAAGGCAGTGAAGATTAAGAAACAAAAGGTTAAAAGCTTAAACCAAGAAAATTATGGATAAAGCGCAATGATTAAAGAAATAAATAAAGGCTGAAGACCAAAGGAAAAATAGATTAAAGGTTAATACAGTCAGTTGAAAGGACAAAAAGCTCGAAGATGATCAGAAGAAGCCTTAAAGCACAAATTAAAGATTAATATTAGTGATTAAATAATTAAAGAGACAGATCAGTCTAGAATGCCTCCAAATTCCACATCAATGAGGCAATTAATCCTCAGAAATTCCACCTTCCAGTTTATTTGCCTCAAAAGAATACAAAGTTAATGCACAGTCAAATATATTTGCCAAAGACAACTCAAAAGTAATTTCCAACCTACCAAAAGCCTCCAAAGTCAACGAAAGTGACTGAAATTGATGAAACTTAATGTAAAAATTAATTAACAGAGTTAAGACCTTTGATATCTTCTCCCTTAGGCCTCCCAAAGGCCGAGAAGAAATTACTCTGTATTAATTGAACAAATAACTCCTCCTTTCACTCCACCTCCTCAATTTACTTATAAATATCATATGAGGAGCCTAGTATTTTTGTTGGTTGTTGAATACTTATCAAGTGTAAATAGTTACTGAGGCTGCTGAAGCTCTGTTTGTAATTGAAGAAACATAGGCTGAGATGAGAATTTTGAAGCTGTAAAGACCTACTGGACTTGAAGATTGTAACTGGTTTGAACATCAAATATACAAGCTGATTTATGGGATCCTGGTCTATGTCAACGGTGATGTTTTTCTTACTGTAGTTGCTATTTTACTTATGTTTTCATACTGTCCACTATTCTCTGATAAAGAACAACAAATATAGATTAGGATTTATTGTAAAGTACCCTAAATCTCACTGATAAGCTTTATCTTAATGTTTTCTTCTAATTGTGTTTCAATGGTAATTCAATAGAGTATAACCAGTAAATTGTTGGTGAGCCCATGTTTCCTGAGTATAAATTGAGATATTGTCTTTGAAATTTTCCTGAAGAGTATGCCAAAAGCAGGCTAGATTCAAAGTTCTTACCTAATCTTAGGCTACTTTTTATGTTTATCTTAATTGTTTTCCTTTGAGAATATGCTGAAAGTAGACTAGGTTAAAAGTCCTTATTTGATCTTAAGCTATTCTTTGTTTTAACTATTTTCCCTTGAGAGTATGCTGAAAGCAGGCTAAGTTAAAAGTCTTTACTTGATCTTAGGCTATTCTTTGTTTTCCTTGAGAGTATGTCAAAAGCAAGATAGGTTCAAAGTCCTTACCTGATCTTAGGCTGCCCTTTGTTTTCTTATATGTTTTCTTCTTTCATCATACTCCTTGATGTTTCATACCATAACTCAAACTTAAAATATCCTTTGATATAGATGACTTGCCCCATAGACCATTCTTGAAACTTCTTGTGCAATTAAATCCTCTTGTGACTCCATAGCCGAATGGATTGATACTATCTTTTACTTATCCTATTCGCTGAACCATTCTTTCAACCTGCTCACACCTTCACCCTTCAAAAGACTTGAACCTTCATTTTGATGATATCCCACCCAACCAAAACAAACAAAACCCTTGTACTTCATAACTAGCCTAATATCATATCTTTTGAAAACACTTATATAGAGAGATCCTCGCTGAATCCAGGAGGGCTAGATCCTAGGATTCCAAAGTGGTTTTGATGTAGGCTCTGCAGCGTTTGTTCTTGCAATTCTTGCAAACTACGGAGGCCCGACATATCCTAAAAATATATAATTAGTTACAATTATATATAGTTTCTAGAATTTCACATAATCTAGTATTTTATAAACACTTCTTAGTGTTGAGATTCAAAAAGAAGATCCTAGTGAAAATTATGCACCTACACTAGGATGGAGCCTCAGGCTATTTTTAGGTGGATGTCTATTTGTAGATGCATGAGAAAATTTTATTTATAGATGAGGTCTATTTATAGATGTATGTCCAAGTTCTATTTATATATTGAATGTATATTTATAGATGCATGTCAGCTATTATTATCCCTTAATATTAGTTGGACAATAAATGATAACCTATCCTCAATGAGAACTTGGAAATAGTAAACTGAAGTGACAAATCAGTTATCTATAGGAATTTCGAGTTGAGTGGTTGGTTGGTGGGACATGCAAGTGGACTTAGTTGTAACTAAGTGATTTGAAGTTGTAACAGAGTCAGAAGTGTAGTTATGGAAGTTGTAAAGTAGTTCAACTCAGTTGTGCTAGTTTTAACTAAAGATACACTAGTGAGAGATCAAGTGAATTAATTATCAGTTAGTTCACAATCAGTGGCCTCACATACAACTGAATATTTACTACAGTTAACAACATGCATGTCAGATCCAGTGGAGACCCAGTTGAGATGTAGGTGAAAGGGACAAATTAACTATCAGTTGTGAAATTAATGGTTGCACACATGCGACCACACACACACATTGGATGTGCCCATGAGGATTTCACAGTCAAGGAAAGCTGGATTACATTCATTTAGGGATTGCTATCAGCTGGGATTGTGCAGTAGAGGCAGGCTGTCTAGAGGCAATAAATTGGCTAAGGAACTTGCCAGTTTTTGTATGACAATGTGAGACAGTTAGCTAGTGTACTGAGAGCTCTTGGATTGGAGCTTTGTATTTAATTGTTTCATGATCCATGATATAATACATAATAGCAGATAGTGGGGTTTTTAGCTTTATGCTTTCCCGGTAAAATTATTTGTGTTATGTGTGACTGATATTTCTTCATGATATTGTGATTGGCGATTGTTGTTCAAATTCCGCAAAGATTTAGTAGAAGCAATTCTTTATTTAACATTGGAATATAATTGTTAGATCAGGAGAATCCAGGCAATACATATTTTGTATTAAATTTCTACATGGTATCAGAGCACAGAAAATTGCAATTGTGAAGCAGGAGCTAAGTTTGTTGGTGGAAAGAATTCGAATTTGCAGAAAGAATTTCTTGGTGCTACAACTGATTTACCATTGAAATGGATTTCAATGGCTTGAGGTTAGAGTATTCACTCGAGGGCAGCTTGAACTACATTGCTTGGAAGGATAGGATGGAGGTGGTGCTCGAAGATAATGGCTTGAAGGAATTCATTGACAATGATGTTCCTAAGCCTACTTCGACAGATGCTGCATTACTTGATGCATGAGAAAATAAAGTGGCAAAGGCAAGGAGGATTCTGTTGGAAGGAGTACGAGACCACATTGTCTCAAGCCTTCATGGGAAAGCCACACCATATGCTATGTGGAAGGATTTGACGGATCTTTTTCAGAGCAACAACAACCATAGGAAATTGGCGCTCAAAGATAAACTCAGGAATATCAAGATGGAAAAGGGCGACAACATTCCAAATTATCTCACGAAGTTTGTCCAACACCGGATGAATTGAGGAGTGTGGGAATAACTCTTGCTGATGATGATTTGGTGAAATTGGCTCTCTTGGGACTTCCTAAGAGTTGGAACAGTTATGAAGACTGTTAGTATGAATCTTTTGTCAAAGTGTACGAAAAAATACCACTTTAGCTTATAGCCCTAACATCAAATATGGCTGCCAATATCTTCAGATCTGTAGTTAGTTGATCAAGACAAGTGCTGCAAAAAACCAGATCTATGCATAAAGAGACATTAAGCAGTAAAAATAAGGTTTTTCTCCATACATCCAATAGACAAGACAAGAACAATATTTTTTGAAAGAATTTTTGTATTAAGGGCACCTAGGAGGAAAAAAAGAAGGTGTTTCCAATTCTCCTCAATGGGATGGGTTCTTGGAAGTCCTCAGCACTTCAGATCTAGCATTTATCTCTCTTGTTGGTGTAGAAAACCCAGACAAAGATAGAACTCAAAGGAATCTCACACAACAAACAATGGAAAATATGACAATGATAATGGCTCAAAGTCAGACCAAGAGTATAGATCCAGAGTGATCTAATAGGCAACAAAAGGTGAAGAATGATAGGAAAAACCCTCCTATTTATAACAAAATATTGGGTCATTCTAGATCTTGTTGCATGATTAAAATAACATTAACCAAATCTAGATCCACCTTTTATGGAATATTTTATTATATTTGTTGGAGGGAAAAAGTATTTGACTTGGGTCAAATCCCTTTATTTGTGAATAATAAATAAATAAATGATTTATTTATCATTTTAAGGAAGTGGTTGAAGGATAAACAAATAAATAATGATTTATTTAATTATTTATGGGTGATTTAGTCATCTTTAACAAGGAATATTATTTAAATAAGATTTAAATAATTATTCCTAGAAAATAATAAGACAAATAAAGATTTATCTAATTAATTGCTTTGTTTTGGGTTAAACATGACCAGGAATAATAATTAAATTATTGTTCAATTGATTATTCCTTGAGGAAAATCAAACAAATATAGGTTTGTTTAATATTTCCTTTTGGGGTTTCCTGTTTAGACCATAAACAACCTAATAAATGTGTTTTATTAAGTTATTTCACATAGTGAAGGCAATTTTACTTAGGGTAAAATTGGTCTTACATGGTGTACTTGGGTCCATCTAATGATAGTAGGTTAGATGACCAAAAAATGGTGTAATAGATTTCCCCCAGCGTGTGAGTGTTAGGAGCAGATCATATGACCGAAGTACGTTGTAAGAACTCAATCACCAGACATCAAAAGGGAGGTCAGAGAGAGAAATGTAAGGTAGACTAATGTGTTGAAGAACTAGGCCCTGAGGAGACGAGACTTGCAGGTGCAACAAGTCTCTTTTTATGAGAGGGTACCTGTGCTAAAGGTGGCAGGGGAGGCATACCTATGCCCGCCGAGACAAAGTACAAAAGAATAGTGTGTCCAGTAAACAAGGGACCGAACCATAAAGTACAGCCGGCATAATCATGAGCCAGATAGAAATACAATGAGGGATCCCATATACATGTTGTGCCTGGGATAACAACCAGGACTTATACAATAATATCTGAGGACATGAGATACAAATACAACCCAAATTCCCCCTACAAGCGGGGAAGGGCTCACAAAATCTGACTGATACATGCAAATCAAAGAGGCGCTGCAAGCGGCTAAGGCCGACATCATCAAATATATGGAGCTGCATCGAAGGCTGCAATGAAGAGGTCATCCGGGCGTGTGGGGGGCTACCTGCAGGTCCACCCCCTCATGAGGGTTGAGACATCTCACACACACCTGGGAATCACCAAAAGCTGCGGCTGCATCACTGAACCATCAAGCATACGAATCTCGATCATGCTGAAAGGAGCTGGAGTGGAGAAACAATCAAGTCAAAGGGTAAGGAGAGATCCCTTTGCCTGATCCGAGGCACCGAACAAGAGTGGAAGCTGGAACCAAGGTACACCACCCTCTAGACCTGTCTTCTGGAATGGAAGAGCTGATGTCGACAGAAGGAGGTCCGCCATAGGTGAGGCAATGAGAGATCCTCAACTAAGGCACGAGAGAAAACAGTAGAACGACGGACAGACTAATACCAATGATGATGATGGAATGGAGGGGACTGAGTAGCGAATGGACGACTTCCCTTGTTAGAGCATAAAGGGCAGGAATGACGTGGCAGCAACTGACACAATATCATGAGGGATAGGGGATAGTGGGACTGAAGGCCATAATGTGCGACACAAGAGAGGGACGAAGCAATGAAGGATGGAGGACTATAGCGGGGTACAAAGGGACTCGGGATAGACTCCATGAATGCGATGATGACTCAACTTGGATGCTCTAAACAAGGGCGACTTGATGGTGCTGCCACACAGTAAAGGTCCAATGGGGGACCATGAAAACATGAGTACAAGATGGTAACTCACGACGAACATCAACACGAGCATGGATAAGTATGGAGGTCAAATGGTGCCCCTAGTATGAGTGTTGCAAGTGAAGAAATTCGATTTTGAGGAGGGTTAGGGTTGAGGGGCATAGGTGCCCCCAAGCATGGTGTGGTCATGCCAAAATGTATTTAGAAAAAGGGGAATCTAAACACATTTTAATGATGTGGTGCGCCATTTGTTTTTTTTATGGTTATGCAGTTTGAGAAAGGGAATGAAGGATTACCAATCTCTTTTGGTACTACATATAGGAATCAAATGGACTTTAAGTTGCCGGGTTGGCATACCTGGTATCATTATCCCAAAGAGAGGATTTGGAGATAATGAACTGATGCTCTCGTAGAAAAGCTATAGGTTGGTCAACAACAATGTCTAAGAGACAGAGTTGCTGATGTAAGATGAAGGAACAATAAGGGGTATCATCCCTAGAGTGATCTAAAGTGATATGGGACTCTAGAGGTTCTTCTAAATGTGGAAGAATAATGGTACTAAAGTCGGAACGACCAGATACACTAGGAGAGTTGTGGAGAATTACTTCTCTTGGTCTCTCAAATGTGGGTGCCCCCTTACCCAAACATTGGGTTTCAATGTAATGGCCACAAGGTGTATGTGGTGTGAACGCATGGGTTCGATGTAAGGGGGAATAGATAAATTCAGGGGTGGGGATTTTTTCCATAATGTCGTCACCGTGATAGAAGATGGGGTGACTAGTGGAAGAAAGACCACCTGACGCGGCAAAGCTACCTGAGTCATCATCATGAGAAGAGAGGTTCACATGCGCATCGTCACAAGGGGTGACAGAAGAGTAAGTAGGTAAAGGATCTACCGATGTTGAGCCCGGGGTGATTGCTGAAGGAAGGTCAAGCGAAAAAACAGGGGAGGATTCAGAGGAAATGCTCCCCGAGGGTCTCATGGATGATGATAGGTAGAAAATGGTGGATGAAGGCTCCGTCATCTCGACATCAGGAGGGGGAATGTCAATGGGAGCAGTCATGTCTGGTAGTTCTACCGAAGAAAAACACGCGAATAGGGGAGAGGTGGACTCATTGCGCTTGGCCTCGAATTGGTGGACCACGGCTAGAGAGGTGCGGAAGTCCTCGAGGCGGGGACAAAGATGGGTGTAATGGCCATGGAGATCACACAAAGCACAGGGGTGGTTGGTGTGAATAGTCTTGGGGTTCTTGATTGCAGTCGCGGAAGGAATAGAGGCTTCCGGGACCTTGGACTCAGGGAATGCGACATTAACCATGGGCTTGAGATGAGGTAAGTCAGGAAAGGAATGGGTTTGTGACCGAAATCATCACACAAAGCACACTGGATGGTATGCTTTGGAGGCTGAGGAGGGGCAGGGTTTGTTGGGGCAGCCTTGTCCTTTGATGCCCCCTTGCGAGCTTTTCCCTTCTTACCCGAAGCGGTCGCAACAGGAGGTGGGTCTTGTTGAGGTGACTGAGGCACTGTTATAGTGGGAGAAGTCCTGGGGACCAGTTGAACCGGGGTCAAAGCAAGATAAGGTTTGGGTTGACCAAGCAAGATTGGGGCTGGAGGATCAAGGTACCAGACGGGAATCCCAAGGGTTAGGTTAGGAAGAGAGAGGGTGGCCATGACAGGTACCGCGGACACTCCTGATGGGGGAGCTAGGAACGGTATCTGACCAGAGGGGTAATGGCCAGGTGGGATGGCTCCTAAATGGCTAAGGCTTGGAGGAACCGTTCCAGGAGGGTAAAGAGGTCCATGAATACCAGCTGCAGGTGAAGGGCTAGGAGCAAGTTGCAGAGAGCACGGATGCTGACTAGCCGAAGCAGGTTGCTTGAGAGCATCCCAAGACGATTGCATCATGCAAACATTCGATGAGCTGGGGTCAGAGACAGGAGGAGGAGGAAGACCAGGGAAGGTTCCAAGCAAAGAGGAGTCTTTGTAGACACCGAGAGAGACACTGGTCAAAGAATCGACAGTTTGTTGATTGGCTACAGAAGAGATGGTCAACTCAGGGGAGGCCTGAGATTTTGGCTCATGATACGTCAACTGGTCAATGGTGACTATCTTTCCATTATGAGGGAAAAAAATCTTGCAGTGGACCACGGATGGGATAGTAGACATAGCATAAGTGTAGCTACGCCCCAAAAGAATGTTATAATCAAGAGGGGTGTCGATGACTTCAACATCAACACAAACAGTCTTGTCCGCAAGAGTGATAGGAAAATTATGGAATAAGCCAATGGGCTGGGAGGCATGGCCATCCCACGCACGAAGGGTGATTGTGGAAGGGGCCAATTCAGGAGATCCGAGTTGTTTCCAAACCGAAGCGGACATCACACAGGTGGATGCCCCCTCACCAATGATGCACCGATAAACATTAGCGTTCCGGATTTTGACTGGGATTTGGAAGGCTACGGAAGCAGGAAGAGGAGGATGTTCTGATTGATGGGTGTCGAAAACAATCAATTGGTCATCATCAGGATCTACAGCACCCATGGCAGATAGTAGAGCCTTCTTTTGAGAAGGGCACGACCGGAGGAGTTCCAGTGTTGAAATGACAGCAGGAGATTGTGCCAAATCATCTACGATGCTATATGAATGAGCAGCTCGACCAGAAGCATCGTTTCGGCATAATGGTCCCTTAGGAATCTTGGTATGAACCTTAACTTTGGGCTGAGGGATATGAAAGGGACCATTGGATGTCGAAAGAGGCTTTGTAGACCCTGAAGAAGGTGACTCGGGGACAGATGGAGCGGAAGGCTTGGGGTACTGATGGGACCGAGTTTGAAGGTTAAGGTTGACGGTTAGAGGTGGATCAGAGTTCATCATGAGGATCTAGTAATTGGAGGAACCAGAAGGGGAAGGTTGAGTGGTCACCTGTCTGTCAGGTGGTTGGGTAGCCATGAATCCCTGCTGTGCATCCACCTGCTCTTGAGGGGGCAGTGACTGCTGTTGCAGGGGTTGAGAAGGCCAGGGAGGCGGAGGTGCTGATGCTGGAGGAGCTGGAGCACTAAACTGCGGATACGAATAATAAGGGGGTTGGGTAACAGTATGGTGACCAGGAGGTTGGTTCGAAAGAGGAGGCATGCTGTATCCTGGATACGTGTTACCAGGAGGGGAACAAGTGCGAGAGGTGTTGCCCCCTCCCCCAGGAAAACCATAACCCATGGGAGGTTGGGCATATGGATGAGAGAGAGCTCCAACGATACCGTCGGCGACATGAGGTGCCCCCGGTGCATTAACACCACCGGGTCTGGGGAGTTCAGGTAGAATGGTATAAACATAACCTGTCTGAGCATAGATCAAGTCATATATTAACGCCAGTTGGAGGGCGACTTCTTCGGTTTGGGGAAAATGTGATGCGACAACTTTCCCGATAGGAGGCAAGAGAGATCTAAGGAACCAGTCCATGTAGACACGGTCTTCGAAGGTAGGGGATTGACATAGGCTCTTTCTTCTCCGCCATTCCTGGACATGATCGGATAGGCGGGTCGCAGATGTTTGACAGAAAGAAGTCAAAAGTTTGATACCAGTGTCATAACGAAGGGGAAGCTAGAAGTAAGATAAAAAATCCCGGGCAAGAGTCGCAAAGGTGGTATGAGAGGAAGGGGCCTGATCAAAATACCACTTAGAAGCCGTGCCTGTAAGCGTTCGTTGGAACAACCGAAGATGGACAGATTCATCGGTAATGGAGGTAGATGAACACCACATGTGGAAAGATCGAACATGATTTGAAGGATCTTCTCCAGCAAGGCCTTCAAACTTTGGGATGTCAGAAGGGAGCTTTGTCGGCATAGCAGGCCAACTAGCATCATGGTTTATAGGGTCATTTGTCAACCGGTCCAAATCGGGGAGGCTGAGGCCTGCCATGAAGGGGAGCAAGGGCGCAGCCGAGGTAGTTCCTATGGCGGTTCCGCTAGTAGCAGTCTCGACATTAGGGCTAGGATTACCGCTAGCGTTAGGCCCTGGACCAGACATAGTGAAGGTGACAGGGGGAGAACCGGAAGTAAAAGGAGAACCCAATGAACCAGAAGAGGAGTCGGAGTGCAGACTCGAAGGTGGACTAACTCGACGACGGTGGGAAGGAGTAGGTCGACCGACCGGAAACTGAGGGTGAAGGCCAAGAAGTCTCTGGGATGTGCGCTTTGGGGGTGCAATGATGATAACAAAAACACGGCACAAGGGGAAGAAGAACGACCAACAAGGGTGGGGAGGTGCAGAATCAAGTGATTACAATGTCGAAACAAGGGCAGAAAAGGTGCAGTGTCAATTGATTTTACAATGTTTTAAATTCTTTGCCTGGCGGTGTTAACCAGGCTCTTCTTCGCTTAGGGTGAGTGTGTGGCGTGCGTTAATTTTAATTTTTAAACCCAGGCTTTTTGAGAGCAAAAGAAAAAGTGTGCTGCGTAACTGAAAATAAATCTGTAGAGAACAGTATATAATGCTGAAATAACAGAAAATTAACAGCTAACAATGCATCGATCTAACCCAAAAAGGCGGGTCTCTCAAAACTAGTCTAAAAGAGGGAAAAAATCTAGTCAAAACACACTAAAAAGAGGCCAATAGATCTAAGGTCAGGAGGGACAGGGATCTAAAGGAGAAAACTGCTGGAAAGAGGTGCAGAACATAGCCAAGAGATAGAGGCAAGGTCGCTGTAAAAAAGGAGGAAATCAGCAAAAAGCAGAAGGGATAAGGAGGGGGCCCTAAAGGAAGGTCCAAAAAAAACTACAAGCGGTGATTTGAAAGGGAGAAGAGCTGATTTAAAGGGATCTGAGAATGAGGTATCAGATTTGAAAAAGGGAAGGCTAAAAATCTGAAAAATCAGACACCTGAAACAGCTAAAACTCTTCCACCAAAAGTGGAGGGTACTGAAGCCCTAGGGGGCTAGGTTCCCACTTAGATGAGAAAAACAGATTAGAAACAGGTCTAAACGGGCTGAGACAGAGGCTAGAAAACCCGGACAGAAGCTTCAAAAAAACCCAGGAAAATTGCAGAAAAATAGCAGAAAATCAGGCAGGTCGCAGGTTCTGACCTGTTTTCCATGCAGGTCGCAAATAATGGGCTGAAAAGTGCGACCTGGAGTCCAGGTCACAGTTTTTGGGCTGAAAAGTGCGACCTGAAGCTCCGGTTGTCCGGGCGGCAGATTTTCGAAAAAGTTGTCGTCTCAATTGCCGCTGATGTCTGTCACCTGCGCAATAGGGCCAGAAACACACGGAAGTTAGAAATTTTAATGTTTTAGGGTTTTATGGGTGAAAAACAACATAAAAATAGGAAAAAAAAATTTGAAAAGAAACCCTAGGGTTTGAAGTAGCTGGATATGCAAGAATATGAAAAACGACAATGGTCGTAATTGAAAACCCGTGTGGAGTCGCCAGTTGCTAATATGAATCTTTTGTCGAAGTGTACGAAAAAAGACCACTTTAGCTACGCATAACTTATAGCCCTAACATCAAATATGGTTGCCAATATCTTCAGATCTGTAGTTAGTTGATCAAGACAAGTGCTACAAAAAACCAGATCTATGCATAAAGAGACATTAAGCAGTAAAAATAAGGTTTTGCTCCATACATCCAATAGACAAGACAAGAACAATATTTTTTGAAAGAATTTTTGTATTAAGGGCACCTGGGAGGAAAACAAGAAGGTGTTTCCAATTCTCCTCGATGGGATGGGTTCTTGGAAGTCCTTAGCACTTCAGATCTAGCATTTCTCTCTTCTGTTGGTGTAGAAAACCCAGACAAAGATAGAACTCAAAGGGAGCTCACACAGCAAATAATGGAAAATATGACAATGATAATGGCTCAAAGTCAGACCAAGAGTATAGATCCAGAGTGATCTAATAGGCAACAAAAGGTGAAGAATGGTAGGAAAAACCCTCCTATTTATAACAAAATATTTGGTCATTCTAGATCTTGGTGCATGATTAAAATAATATTAACCAAATCTAGATCCACCTTTTATGGAATATTTTATTATATTTGTTGGAGGGAAAAAGTATTTGACTTGGGTCAAATCCATTTATTTGTGAATAATAAATAAATAAATGATTTATTTATCATTTTAAGGAAGTGGTTGAAGGATAATCAAATAAATAGTGATTTATTTAATTATTTATGGGTGATTTAGTCATATTTAACAAGGAATATTATTTAAATAAGATTTAAATAATTATTCCTAGAAAATAATAAGACAAGTAAAGATTTATCTAATTAATTTCTTTGTTTTGGGTTAAACATGACCAGGAATAATAATTAAATTATTGTTCAATTGATTATTCCTTGAGGAAAATCAAACAAATATAGGTTTGTTTAATATTTCCTTTTGGGGTTTCCTGTTTAGACCATAAACAACCTAATAAATGTGTTTTATTAAGTTATTTCACATAGTGAAGGCAATTTTATTTAGGGTAAAATTGGTCTTACATGGTGTACTTGGGTCCATCTAATGATAGTAGGTTAGATGACCAAAAAATGGTGTAACAAAGACTATGTCAACAGACAGGAAAAATTGTTAGATTGGGAATGACTGTGGTCAGATCTGGTGTAGGAGGAGTTCAGGCGGAACACCAGAGATGGCTCTTCATCAAAGCATGATGATGAAGAGGATTGTGCTTTGGTTTCCAAGGCAAGGAAGGAGCAGGGGAAGAAATTCCATTCTAAATCCGAGTCTAAAGGCAAGAAGCTGGATTTGTCCAAGGTGAAGTGTTTTCACTGTCACGAACATGGGCATCTCGCTACTAACTATACACAAAAGAAGAAGAAGAAGGTTGCTGGAGCTATAGCTGGTGAGGCCCTTGCCTCACAATTTGAACTTGACTTCTCTTTGATCACATGCATGGTGTTAAGTGAATTGGGATCGGTTTGGTATTTGGATAGTGGCGCTTCCTTCAACATGATGGGAGATAAGGAGCTTTTTAGTGACTTGGAGGAGAAAAATATCCAAATGCATATAGAGTTGGGAGACTATGGATGATATAGTGTGAATGACATTGGTACCATTACCTTTCAGAGGGATTTAGGTAAACCATTTCAATTGAAAGATGTTATGCATGTTCCAGGTCTAAAGAAAAACTTGGTCTCAATAGCAATGTTGGAGGACAGAGGTTATGACGTTGTTTTCAGCAATGGAAAAGCTTTCCTGCGACATAAAACAACGGGTAAAGCCCAGAGGATAGGGATTCAAGTTAATAATATCTACAAGCTGGAGGTAGATAGTTGCACTGCCATGATGGGAAAGGCAGAAAAAGTGGTGAGCCAGGATGAGGGTGAATTATGACACAGGCGATTGAGCCATATTCATCATGGAGCCTTGAAAGTCATGCAGCAAATATCTACTGGACTTCCAATGGGAACACTTGCTCAGTTAGATCAGTACAAGGGTTGCACCATGGGGAAGTATGTAAATTCCACCTTTCATGAAAAGGATAACCGTGCTTCGAGGATCCTTGAGAGAGTTCTCACAGACATGTGTGGACCATTCTCGGTTTCTTCAACAACAAAACATAAGTACTATGTTATTTTTGTTGATGAATTTTCTCGTAAATGTTGGATCTTCTTCATGCAAAATAAGGACAAAACATTCTCAAAGTTCTGTGATTTTAAGGCATTGGTGGAGAAAGAGTCAGGGAAGCAAGTGAAGTCTCTGAGGAGCGATAATGGTGGAGAATACATCTCTAACGAATTCAAAAAATTCTGCAGCAAAGAAGGAATTCGAAGAGAACTCATAGCGCCTCATAACCCACAACAAAATGGGATCGCGGAGAGGAATAACAGAACAATCGTGGGTGCAGCACAAGTGATGTTGCATGATCAGGGCCTACCAATGCATTTGTGGGTAGAAGCATGAAACACTGCAGTTTATGTGAAAAACCGTTGTCCTCATAGAGTACTTGGCATGAGTACATCTGAAGAATTTTTCACTGGTAAGAAACTAGATGATTCAAACTTTAATATTTTCAGCTCATCTGTTTATGTGCATGTGACCAAGGACACCAAGAAGAAGCTAGAGCCGATTGCTAAAGTTGGGATATTTTTGGGGTACACAGAAAAACCCTATAATTATTTTGTGTATTTTCGAAATAGTCGAATGACTGTGGTGTGATGGGATATAGGATTCGATGAGGGGAAAGCCATGTGGTTGTCGCTTGAGAGGGAGCTAGAATTGCATGTGGAGGAGGAATTGCTGGTCCCTAAAGATGAGTCTATAGATGTGGATCAGGCACAGGACGAGGTTCATGGAGTGGAGGAGTCCACTCATGTATATTCAACCATCATAACTGGAAGAAGGCATACCACAGAAGTTGATAGGCTGAGACTTGATGTTGCTCAGAATGTAGGAGCCCCTACTTCACAGCCCAGACAAAGACAGTCTCCTGACCAATTTATTGGATACATGGCTCTCATGAGGAAATGTATTGCGACTGAGCCATCTTCCTTTCAGGAAGCAGTGCAGGAGCCCACATGGGTAGATGCAATGGTGGAGGAGTATGACTCCATTGTCAAAAACAGTGTTTGGGAAATTGTTCCAAGGTCGGTTGATAAATCAGTGGTAGGTTGGAGATGGATATATAAGGTAATGCAAGCTTTTGATGGGAGTTTTGAGAAATACAAGGCCATATTTGTGGCTCGGGGCTTCTCACAGATCGAGGGGATATATTATGAAGAAACCTTTTTACCCGTCACAAGGTATTCTTCCATAAGGACCATCCTTGCTCTCTCAGTGCAGATGGGCTAGTGCATTCATCAGATGGATGTGAAGACTGCGTTTCTCAATGGGATCATTGAGGAAGAGGTGTACATAGAGAAGCCTGAAGGATTTGAGATCTTCAGCAGTGAATTGCATGTGTGCCAACTCAAAAGAGTGATGTATGGGCTGAAGCAAGCACCCTGTGCTTGGTACACTCGGATAGGAAACTATTTCACCGAACTGGGCTTCACCAAAAATGAAGTGGATGCAAACCTATACCAAATTGTGGTGGAGGGTAAGCTTTTAATAATTTTTCTTTATGTTGATGATTTTTTATTTACTAGTGATGAGCAGCTGATACACTCATGCAAGGAGGACCTTGCAAAAGAGTTCGAGATGAAGGATATGGGCCTCCTTCATTATTCCTTGGATTGGAAATATGGCAGCGAGATAGTGAACGTTTTGTGTCTCAAGGTAAGTATGCAAGGGAGATAATGGGTAAGTTTCACATGGAGGGCTGCAAACCCACATATACTCCTCTTTCAGGAAACTGGAGGAAAGAGGATGCTACTTCTAGAGAGGTAGTGGATGCTACTGTATATCGACAGTCAGTGGGTTCGCTAATGTATCTAATGAACATGAGACCAAACATTTTCTATGCAGTTAACCAGCTGAGTCAAGTGATGGTTAAGCCTACCAAGCTCTTTTGGAAGGTGGGCAAGCATGTCCTGAGATACCTGAGGGGCACATCTGAGTATGGTTTATGGTACAAACAGACGGATGAGGTGAAGTTGCATTGCTTCACAGATGCAGATTGGGTAGGCATCCCATCGGATAGAAAGAGAACATCAGGGGGGATATTTAGCATTGGATATACAATTGTTTCTTGGTACATCAGGAAGCATAGATATGTGGCACTCAGTTCAGTGGAAGAAGAATACATGGCAATGAGTCAAGCTACATGTGAGGCAATCTGGATGAGAAAGATCTTGGTTGGTGTTGGCCCTCGTTTTTTATCTCTTTTTGTTTATGAAATACATCTTATTTTCCATAATATCCATATATACACCATCATATCCACCTTATTTTTACCAATAAATTCATATCTAGGTATTTAAATTAGGTTTTTCAATTATTAGAATTTTTTGTAAAAATTGAATTTTAAGTGCATTTTTGGATAGCATCAGAAATTCCCGTAATGGCCTCATGGTTTGCATATTTTTAGGACACTTGGGCTCGAGATGGATATATTTATAGAAGGCTTGGGAACTAATATTAAGTATACACCTTTTGGTACAGTCAAACCGAGCTTTAATAGGCCCAGTCAAAGGCGGTCAAACAAGACCTGTTTTTATGGAGGATCCCTAGAAACTAGGTCAAAACTCTTATTTTGTGGGATTTTCTAGATTTTGATGGATCTAATGGATGAATTTGACCTGATTGGATAAGATAAGGATAGTTATGACTATAGGAGCTATTTTAGATGAATTTTTTAGATACTTTATCTATTTAAGCCTCAAACTTTGAAGGCATTGATATGTAGAATGTGTATGACTTAACATTATGATTTCTGAGACTTTGGAAACTTAATTGAATAGTTGTTCTATTCCATTTGCTGCTATTATATGCTGATTGATTGACTGAATTTTTAAGTAGCTGAAAACACCTTCAGTGTGCGAGGCAAGGGTGGAGGGCCCCCACACCGAGCTAAGTGCACTTCCTAGTTTATTTGTAGTTGCAATTTATGAATTAGTTTGCTTATGTTTAACTTGTTTATTTGATTTAAGATGATGATTTATGAGCATTGATGAATCTAATTATCATTCTTATTCTGTATATGAAAGGACAAACAAATGTTTAAGTTAAACATTCTTTCTATCTAATTGAGATCTTAAGCTAGAATTCATCTTTACATGCTTTTAATGCTTTTTTGAATTCCTGTTTATAACAATAGCATTATTGATAAATGAATCTATGATGAAGGAAAACTAGGACCTCTTCAGTGAAGAACCTCTTCAATTATTGTTTCATGTATCTTAATCTATTGCTCAATTAGTAGTTTTTGATTTCTAATTCATGAAGTAATCTTGTTAGAGAAGGACAAACAAATCTCTTAAGTTAGGGGATTCTTCTGCTTCTGATTGCATACTTGAATTTAGAAATTGTTTAAGTTAGATTTATATTTGTAATATACATTTCCTTAATCATTGGTAAATCATCTTCTAAATTGATCATAACTGAAACACATATATTTTGTGGATGCTTATAAGTTCCACTAGCCTAGATTGATAATAAATACTTGCGTTAGTTTACACAGTAAATTGACCCAACATTTTGGCGTCATTGTCGGGGAAGCATATTTCAAAATGGTCAAATAGGAAGATAAAAAGATAAAAAAAAAATGTAAAATCATCAAAAACAACAAAAACATAGTTTTTCTTTCAAGTTATGTTTTCTTATGTCTAGAGATAGAGATCAGAAGGGTATATTTGTGAAATAAAATCCCCCAACAACGCATTCATCCACAGGAATAACAACACCAGTTGCTGGAAAACCTACTATAGAAGAGTTAGAGGAAAAACAGAGATTAAGACAAGATTAACTTTAGTTGAAAGACAAATCTTGTTAGCCTTGGAGGTAAAAAGAAAGCAATCACCTAAAGAACCTCCTTCCTTAGGAAAACAAAAAGATACAAGAAAACCAATTGTTGAACAACTAGAGCAACCTGTCCTTGAACAAATAAAAATAGTGGAAGAAATACAAAATCAACCACATATTGAAACACCACATATCTCTGAACAAGAAATGGCTGAAGAAGGAGAAGGATCAACTAGGCTGAACATGACTCCTGAAAAAAGGCTTGAATATGAAAGACAACAAAGGGAATGGAGAAGAAAACGAGAAGAAGAAAGAAGAATTTAGGAAGAAACAAAGGAAGAGTAAGAAAGAAGAGCAGAAGCACTTAGAAGGATAGAGGAAGAAGAAAGAAGAGAAAATCAAAATAGAAGAACACAATAAAATGAGCAAGAAATTAACAATGATCAGGAAACTACTTTTGGCTTTCCAATCTTAGATGCAAGAGAAATATTAGGAGAAGAAATAAAATTGAAAAAAATTCCACCTTTTGTAATGCCTAACTTCTATGGAATGTCAATAGAAGATCCTGATGCATTCATGTTTGAGTTTGATATCTTGTGTAGAACTTATGGATATACAGATGATACACACAAGCTTCGAATTTTTCCTGCTACTTTGAAAGTAGTAGCCTTGAAATGGTTTATGGGATTAGGAGAACATACAATAGCTTCTTGGGATGATATGAAGAATTTTTTCTTAAAAAGTATCAAGCTTACTGCAGGTTTAGAGACTCAAAAGAAGACATTTTTAGAATGACACAACAAGAATACGAAAGTTTGGAAGAATATTTAGAAATATTTCTTTACAATTTACATAAATCCAAACATCATTCTCTAAATCCCGATACCATCTGTACCATCTTTCTTAAGGGTATCATAGATGAATATTTAGACATCCTTAATGTGATGGGAAAAGGAGATATCTCCAATTTACCATTTGAAGAAATTGTTGAACTTTGTCAAAAGTACTCTAGGGGAGGACCAAAGAGTGGAAAGAGAGATATTTCATCAAAAGCTTTGAAATATGTGGCAAGTGCAGTAACAAGAGCAGAAATAGGAAGTTTACTAGGAAATTTCAAAACATATCTCTTGAGCACTTTGGGAACACAAGTAGATGTCTTGAAAGCTAAGAAAAAGAAAGAAGAAAAATATGAAATCTTAGCAATTTTCTGTCCAAAGTGTAGGCAAAAACATCCACCTAGGGAATGTCCTTTGCAAGGTATTTTAGGGTCCCATGATTTGGCTGATTGGCAAGCCAAATGATAATGTAACATCAAACCAGCTTTGGATCCCAACGACCTAGCCTTCCTGGACTCAGAGAGGGCTCTCTCTATTTGTGTAAGGGATATCTGTGTGTTTGCTTGTTATGTTCTGATTTTAGGCTAGTTATGAAGTAAGTTTTTGGTTTTGTTTTTTTTAGGTTGTGAGGGATGAAACTGATCAAAGATATAGGATAGGTAAAAATATGTCATATTAACTGGGCTATGGGGTCGAAAAGGTCAAGAAAGCTATTAGATGGTAACACAAGGCTGTTGAAGGGCCGATTTGATTCAAGGTAGAAAGAATCTTTGGGAAAAATGGAGTAAATGGACATCAAGTTTGTGAACAACAAAGGATATCAAGCATAACTAGTTTAGTAGCAGACATAAACATGGTAGGGAAAACCATTAATCATGCAAGATGTAACTATAAGCTAATCAATACATATAAATAAACATTCAAGCCATGCATAGAGTCATGTAACTCTCTAACTTTGGGAAATGGCTATCAGAATTTGGGGAAAAACACTTAAGACAGACAAAAAACTCAAAACACTATGCCGGAACGCCTAAACACAGTACTTCAAGTTATTGGGCACTTTGATAACAAGATTTCATAGTCTTAGACAAAGGGCAAGATCGGAACAAGACCTCCTTGGTTCAACAAATGAGAAACTAATTAGTCAAAGAGATAATTTCATGGATGGAGCTATGGCTAGCCATAGGTAAGCAGGGCGTACTGTAAAGCATACTTAGCATGCATAGAACTATGAATGAAACAAGCAACAATATCCTTAAGTTATTAAAGAGCAATTAAGAATTCTTTAATGTGACTAAGGAAGAAGAAAACATGAAAGCTATGAAGAAACAAGAAATTTGAGGTACCTCCAAGGGCATGTCTCAAATT
Organism: Pinus albicaulis; assembly: GCA_034641835.2. NCBI lineage: Eukaryota > Viridiplantae > Streptophyta > Pinopsida > Pinales > Pinaceae > Pinus > Pinus albicaulis. Next base: position 25,347 of record JAXQQM020067846.1, read on the forward strand.
TTTCTCTACTGATTTATAGCAAGCAAGAAACATGTATTCATAAATGAAAACTAGAAGAAAAAACAAAGAAAGAGACACTATACCATTCTACCAAGTCATGGAATCCAACAACAATCCTCTTTCATCATCCAAGAACATCCAAGAGGCAATCCAAAAGCATGAGACAAGTATTTCTTCCAAAGCTTATATGACCATATATTGCTTCTATAATCAAGTTCAGCCTCCTATTACAATGCATCCTTTTGGAATATATAGGCCAAAGAGGAGGAAAACCAACCAAGGCAACTAGCTAGCCATTGGTTCAAAATAAATATCTAAACTTGTCCTTGAGGCTTTGCAAAGCCCAAGGCACAAAATATCTCATAAAATATCTAAAAAATACTAAAAAAGGGAAAAATATTGACTTTTCATAACTTCTCATGTGCAAAAATAGCTAAACGCACATGAGGAAAGATCAGCTTTTAAAGGTTCAATTTTTGCAAAAATACTCAAAATTTACATCAGCAAAAGGTCCCCTGACTTGCCGACAACGTTTGGCAGCCTTCCCGATGTCGAAACGAGTCTCATGATAGCTCGTTGGAAAGCTCTGAGTGTCTAATTTATGGAAAAACTTGAATTTTCCCAATATAATGCCTAGAAGTCCTCCAAAAATAGGTCTGTGTGTAAAAACCCAGAAAATAAACCTTGCTGATAGAAAGGGCAGAATGTTGAAAAAGTGAGTGTTTTTTGTATCTTTGGGGGACCAAAACAACTTCAAATGCTCTAAAAATTTCTGAGTAGATGCCCCTAAATTTGATGCATTCGATGGTACCATTTTCAAGAGTTAAGGATGCTCCAAACCAAAATGGTGGCACCCATGATTTTATGCAATTAGGCCCAAAAATGTCAAAAAACAAGATAGTGTCAAAATTCGCTCAATTTTGGTGAGAAAGTCCCTCAAGGTTTTTTAGAAATATGTCTAGAAGCTTGAGCCAAAATTCCAAGCCTAGAGGTGTCTTTCTCATTTTTTTCTCGCCGGGCGCCCTTTTTGGGCAGTTTTGAGCCTTTCTTGGTTTTCTTCTTTGTTGTTTGGCATTCTAGCTTTGGTGAAGAAGTCATGGCCCCTTGCCTAGGAGAGGCAGCTAGCACATTGTTTGGAAAATGCCCTTCATGATATTTATGCTGTTGTTCTGTCTCATAAGGCTGCCTCCTTTTCTGTCCTTGTTCATCATTGTTATGTTGCTCCTGCTGCTCTATCTCACCTTCACCGTCAATCACTATTTGATCAAGGTAAATTTGGTTACAAATGTTGTGCAACATGTTTTCTTTGGTATTAGGCCCCTGCTCCTCTGCAAACACTGCCCCTTTCTCTTTGTATGCCACTCAACAATAATTTTAATAATATGCACACAGTCATCAAAAGATACACACAGTCAAAGAGTCATTGTGTTAATGTAAGGTCACATGGCACTAGGTGTTTCTGATGTGGGCACAAAAGATTTGTAGCAGTTTAAACAACAAAACTCCTCTTAACCAAAACACTGCCCTTGTATGCACTGTTCTTCATACAAAGTTTGACAATACCTCCAAATGGCGAGTTATAGCTTCATACACTAATTCTGCCTTATGGAACAAAAGAGAAACACTATTTTTGCCTTTTACCACACTAAGGAAAACATTTTGAAATGAGAAAACACTTAATAATAATCATTGTTATCTGAAAATAGGCCCACTGTTTTCATTTTTCAAACTCTATTTTTCTGCTTTTAAACAGTGCCTCTACCTTTCATCATTGTTTTGAGGGTAGCTACTGGGTTTTTTAAACATCAATAGGATCCCACCATTCTTATTGTTTCACCTCTAGCAATCACATCCACAGCAAGTCTCGAGTTTTAAACAAAAACACTTCTCTCTTAAAACAACTCAGAACTGTGATTCACACCATGAGTTTCATCCCTTGTCCATCACTTAATAGTTTCGAAAAAAGAAAGGAGGCATTTGGAATACCTTTACAATTCGATGGCATCCCTTATTGAGGAGTTGGAGCAGCGTTTTAGGGCTTTCGGAGGTGTTTTGAACGTTGAACACATGCGCGGCGCGTTAGCATGAGAGACCGCCGCGCAAACAACAGTCGGGTCATTTGTCAAGCCGACTTGACTGAAGGTTACAGACACGCCACGCGCCTGTGTATTTCTTTGCAAAAAGTGCGCCTGAACGCGCTGCACAAGTATACAGGTGCGCCGCGTGGTCAATAAGCCAAAAAACTCCGTGGAATTTTCTCAAAACTTCTTTCTCCGAACTCGAGGACAACAAGAGGAGTATTCCCTTGTGTTTTTGAAAAGAAAAAAACATGAGCCATGATCCCTTCAACTCTTTAAGTTGATCACCCTTGAGTTACTTTTGAGGGGGTTTTTTGTAAATCTCCTTTTTGATAGAAAAACGTTGGCTTTGAAACAACAAATGAACATTTTATCATTGGTGTTTTTCTTAAAAATAAAACATACCCAAACTTTGACCAAGCCTTTTTTAAAAAGTTGTGGGTGACTGTTTTGAATGTTCTTAAGCTTGTGACCCTTTATTTTACCGTGAGAAGATCACTATGAAGGCTACTCATTCCTTGGTGAGGGCCAATGATTTGCGAAACATCTTTGTCATTTTGCAAGGAGGTAGTTTTCACCCTTTGAACTTTAAATTAATAGTGCCTGCTCTGGATGCTTTAAAGGTGATAATGCTTCACTACGAAACTGATTTTAACTGTTAGGTGTCTTTTAAGCTCATTTTCTGACTGTGGGTGCAAAAATGCAGTTGCATTTGCTCATGCTCTACCCATCTCTCCTTTGGAAAACTAAATATAATTTGCCTTCTTGTCCACTGTGATGAGCTATTTGCAAGACATTCCCTCATGAATAGGAAGAAAAAGTACCCTTTGAAAAATAATTATCATTACTGGCCTGTGTCATGACCTGTCCCTTAATCATCAAAAAAGTTGTTTTAATTGGGCTCTTGACTGCCTTTTTGAAAGAGAAAACTTGATAAGAGACAAGTTTAACCTCTTGGATTACAGTGGTAGCCCTGCTTTCCTTCTTGGTCTTTTACATCATTTCTCTGTTTCAACTATCTCTTACTGTTCTTACCACTCATCTTTTGATCAGTCAACCTTGAAATCAGTCAATGCCCTAGCCCTCTGCTTATGAATGAAGGAGGCGCTTTCAAAACCCTCTGCTTATAGATGAAGGAGGTCCTTTGGTCTTCAAACCCTCTGCTTATAAATGAAGGAGGTTCTTAGTCATGTCATATCATCAGCCTCTTGACAGTGTTGTTTTTCCTTTTACTGTCTTTTTAGGCTTTGAATGTGGTCACATGAGCTTGATGAAAAACTCTTTGCTCTGTAGCTGCATCCCAGGCTTAAGATCACATTGAGAAGCAACTGTCTTCTCATGTGAAGCCAAAAAATTGTCTTCTGAGATGCTGGTATGTTTATGTCCTTTAAAGATCCATCAAACACTGTAAAGACACCTAAAATTAGCTTGACTTATGGTCCATGTATTGCTGAGACTTAAGGGTGTATTAGTGGCGCGACCTAGGGCTGTAACCAACTTTATTAGCAGAGCAGGAAGGTCTGTTATGACTGGTCTATAGCAGATGGAGGTTTTTGGCTTTTGGATAGTTTTCCAAGGGAGAAATGCCTTAAAGCACCACTTCCTAACTTAGGGGAGACTGTTTGAATAGATTTGGATTGTCTCTTTTGAGCTGGTGGGCAGACTAGTATGGTTGAGGCTAGGTAGGATTGATAGTGAGGTTTCATCTCGTCATGGGCGGACTGAAAAGGTAGGAGGGAAAAAAAGTTTTATAGGTGTTTTCCCAGCTGGAAAATTTGACAAATTTTTAGATCGGCTGTTGAAAAACTTGGCTGTTACAACTAGTCATCACCAACAGGTAAAAAATACTGATGACTAACAGTGGCTCCATTTGGGGAGGGCAGCTCCTTTTCAGGAGGTGTCCATAATTTTAGATCTTTGGCTTATGAAGACCAGTGCCTTACCCATTGGCACAAATTTCACTCTTCTTTGATGCTACTTCCGAAAAGAGACAACATGATTAGCATCAATGATATTTCTCCTACCCCACTATCTTTCCTAACATTTTTTCTTCTTTTGGGTGCATTTGGACTAGCTACCCTTTTGCCAACATATTTTTTCCTTTTGTAAAATGAACCTATCTATTTCTACACTTATATCTGCCGGGAGTTCAGATTAAACAGATGAAATTCTTCATTACTCTACCTAAACTAGATCAACTGTCAAGATTAAGCTGTTTGACAGGATTTTGTTCTCTAATCTAAAACATGAAATTTAAAATGATCAAATCAGGGTTAAACAGTCTGATTTGTCATGTATTTGTGGCATGAAAGGACAAACTGCACACAAATATTATTTTGCAAAAAGGAAATCTAGAAAAACGGGGCTAAGATGTACAATGTGTTTTTCATCCCTCATTTCTCTCTTTGGTTCTGTTTTAGGCATGTGGAACCAGTATCTTTTCCTAATCTACTCTCTTCGATAAGTCAATCTTACACAATGTTGACCATATTTTTCACTCACTAACTTATCAGCAAATAAATTTAAACATGTTCAGCTATGATTAGGCTAGATAGCTGAACAAGACATTTGAGTACTAGTAGCGGCATCTAGACTTGCGCGCTTTTCGAAGGACTAGTTTTTGGAACATGGGGCTTTTTCCTATTTTTCAACTGCCCTCTTTTCTATCTTTTATTGTTTTTGACTTTTCTATTTATCTATTTTTAAAACAGTGGTATATACAATGAATGAAAGTGTTTCAAACTCAGAAATCTTGGAAATGACGAAATTTAAGCATCTTATCCTTGTAAGGATCTCCTATCACTCTTGGCCCACTCAACTCCTGAAAAGAGAAATTTGGAAAGTTTTCTCTTTCTAACATGACATAGGGATTCATGCAAGAATATCTGAACAAACCAGTATCCTCCCGTTGTACCTCTTTGTATCTCTGATTCCCACTCCTTTCTTTACTGTACATCTTCCTTAAGTAATGCATATACTCTTGGTCATTCTTGAAATAAATAATGACATCATCAAGGTATGCAAAAATACATAAATTCAGGACTAGAAACATGGCTCTCATGAGCATATTTTTGATATCTGGTGGTTTTGAAATTCTGAGTTTGAAACTAGAACTACTTCCAGCATACTGAAAAAAGTCTTCGAGCTATCTACTTTGCAAGGGAATCATTTGACTATAACCTGAAACATCATCTTGCAAAAACATATGATTAAAAGCACTTTTCATCGGTATATCATGGTCTTGGGTGGGAAGGATAAAATTTCTGTTATAGGGATGTGTATTAGTTTTTCCAAAATCAAAACAAACCCTATGACCAGCTATTTTATCTCTGATTATTACTGATTGGTTCGGATTGTTATATTTCCTTTTGTCGAAGTTGTTTCTTGGAGAAATGGTAGTGGCATAGTGTTTTCCCCTGTTTTCCCTATATGAAGTGGTATTCTGCATGAGATTGCCAATTCTAGCATTTCTAAGTTTTTGGTGGAAAGACAGAATATTAGCCAATTCAAGTAACTCAGGTATGCTTGGGTTGCAGCTATCATATTTTCTCATAAGAAGTTTATCAGGCATTTTTTCTGGATTTTGAGCTATTATGGCTACGGTCAAAGTTTCATTTGTAGTGGAAGAGTTATGTGATGGTAAATATTTGAGGTATGGTAGGAACATTAAACTTCCCTTCTCCCAAGTTCCAAACAGGTTTGTGATATGTAAGTCTTCTAATGCCATTATCCTTTTCCACAGGTTACTGCTGGTGTTTGACTAAGGTTCGAGCAATTCGCTTGATAGTACATAATGGTTTGTGCTTCTTTCTCTATTCCTATTTTAGAAGGAACATACTTACTTTCCTCAAGACACAACTATTCATGATCATGGTAGTTTTGATTATCTAGTTCATCATAGAGAACTAGGGGCAGCTGATGTGGTGGGTCTAAGTTTGTTTCAGTTTCTTCTGACTGTTCTTCAATGTCCTCATCAGTATGCAGAATAAAAGAGTTCAGGTCAGAATGCAAGGAATACATTGGAATGTTATCTGGCCTCTCTTGGCTACTGATCATGTATTTCATGTGTGACTCTTGATAGAGTATTCTTGTTTGGTCAAACACAGGAATAGTGGCGTAAGACATATCCAGTTGAATATTCCCTTGGAGCTTGGCTCCCCAAAATCTAGATAGAAACATTCTGTACTTGGGAGGGATGTCTGCCACCACTATGTCCATGATCAGATGCTTTGCGGGTATTTGGGCCAAACTAAAACATAGATCCTTGATCAAACCTAGACATTTGACTCTGCTAGAATCGAAAGAATATAAGTCTTTGTATGGTCTTGTGATTTCTAGGCCTAATCTTTCCATTACAACCTTTGGCATAAGATTATGCGAGGCGCCGGAGTCTAGCATGGCATTGTGAAGGATTTGGTCATGGATATTCAAACTAATGTAAAAGGGAAGAGTGTTTCCCTCTTGGAATTTCCCTTCTATTTTCGGACCAAACAACACTTCAGGAGTGTCATCAGCTAGATTAAGGGTGTTCGCATCATTCCCTAGATTTAGGAATTTTAACACTTGGGATTTATAAGAGCCTTGGGCGATAAGTTCAGTGAAAGGCATGGTGATGTTTATTTTGGCAATCTCTCCCTCAAAACTGAAAGGTAGCTGTATTTTAGATATGTTTGTTTCAGCTTTTTCAGCCATGATCTTCTCTATGTTTTGATTTTGCTGGCTTTGTTTCGGGATTTTGTTTGCCACAGTCACCTCGGGAATCTTTGTGGAAGTACTAGGAGCATCTGAGTTAGGACTATTTTGGGTAACTCTATCTTCGTTTTGATTATTTTTCTCGACCACGATTTTGTTGCTGTTCACTGCTTTCTTAAGGATGGTATCAGGGGTTTTAGCAGTGTCTGAGTTACATTTCTTGGAGTTGTCTTGATTTCTTCTGCTTCTAAGGTCATACTGCATGTGATCTTCTATTATGGCATTCTGAAAATCTATGGCAGGATTGTCGAGATCTTCATAGTTGGTTTCATCTTGATTTGGAGAGAAGAATGCTTGTTCTTCTTCTGTGAGGTACACCTCACTCTCATTATCCGACCCTATGAGGTTCAAATGATTTTCATCAATGGGTTCTGTATCCCTATCATCTTCTTCCACATAATTTTCATTAAATGGTGGCCTAATTTGTTGGTCATTTTCCCTCGGTCTGTTTTGAGGTCGCTCCCTCCTAAAATTTTGGTTACGGTTTCTGTTTGGGGGAGGTGGCTGGTTTTCTCTAAGAGGGGTCTTCTCACTCATCTTTTCCCACATTTTGGCCATGGACTTGAATAAGTCATCTATTCTAGGATCTAGGGTGGGAGATGAAGTGGAGACTTCATCCCGGTAGGTGACTTTCCTTTCTGATCTAGCCCTAGCTCTTTTTTCTGCTAAGTTGGCTTCTGCCCTGATGGCTACTTGTTGCATTTCTTCTAAGGTAGGGGGGTCTTTGTCTCTTAGCTGATAAGTCATGTCTGGGTCAAAACCCTCGAGGAATTTTTCCAAGGCTGAACCAAACGGGGTTTTAAAATGAGGTGGGAGGGCATTATATACACTGTTGAACCTTGTGCAATATCCATGGACGCTTTCCCCATTTTCCCGTTTTAGATTGTTATATTATGACAGGATTTGAATGGGGTTCTTTCGGATTTCCCACTTGTTTATGAAGACCTGGAAGAGTTCTGGGATGTTGTGGATGCTATTTGGAGTTAAGCTCTTAAACCATTTTTTGGGTTCTTCGCCTAGGCTTTGGGCGAACATTCTCATTCTGATGGTCTCGTCTTCTACTTCCAAGTATTCAAAGGCATTGCTAATCCTATTTACATGCTGTCGAGCTGTGGTAGTCTCTTCTCTGGTAAAGTGTGGGATTTTGTCTTGATAGTTATCTGGTAGAGGAGCCAAAAGTAGTGGCAACACCAAAGTGCGTACCAGGCTGCCATGACGGAAGCTGATGGATGATGTACAAGATGAGGGCTTGTGGGATTAGCTGAGGTGGTTTGAACAGTAGTGGTTTGGATGGGTGTGGCGGATGTATTTGGACTAGTGACCTGGTTTTGAGCAGATCTGGGATGGTATGAGTGAAAGTGATGGAGGAGCTGGAATTAAAGAGGTGTAGTAGGTGAGGCTTCTCTACTAGCACTTTGTGGCAGATCTAGGGGCTCAAGATCGTCAAAGTCTGTCTTGCTTTGTGACTTGCTTCTAAAAAGAGTTTTTTTTCTGATTTCAAGTCAAAGGGAGAATCTTGCAAGGCAGTGAGATGTTTAGGTACTGATTGTGTTTTACAGATGGAAATATCGGTAGCTAGATTGCCAGTTTGGGAAGCTTGCCAAAGAATCTTCTCTGGGTCATCTACTATGATAGGGGGATTAGGGTCTGGATGAGATCTGGTGTTGATTCTTCATGAAGCCAGATTTCGGGTCTAGAGTTTAGAGAGGATGGTATTTGCGAATGTTTCGGATGGATGGCCTCTCTAAGGTTTTACTAATGTGAAGGATGGTCAAAACCAAAAGGATGGACTAGTGGAGTCGCCAGGTGGATTTTTATGAAAACTATGGTCCACCACCAATACTATCGAAGATGCTTATGGGAAAAAGTTTTATAGCAAACTTTGAGGTGGAAACTTGCAAAGAAGAGTGATTCACTTGGTTTCAACAGTTTGCTAGGTTGTATGGTCAAGCTAATGGTTCTCTTGGCAAGAAGGTTTCTACTTATCTCCTATGTTTAGGTGAGGCTTTCCGAATCGCTAAGTTATACTTAGTTTGTCACTGATTACAGAGTTTTCTCCCTAAGTTTTCAGTTTTTGGAAGGATGAGTTAGCAGAAGGGTATGGTGTATGAATTTTTGGTCTTTTATGGAGTTTTTAGGCCTACTGGAGGCTAGTGGAGTTGTCAGATGGAACTTGGTTGTTTTTGAAAAGTTTTAGCTATGGTCCACCACCAGTAACTAAGGAAAAACCAATCTGGGAATGTTTTGGGGTTTTTTTGAGTTTTTTATGTGTAGCCTATGGTTTATTTAAAGTATTCTAAACCTGTTTCATCACTTTTCTAGGGTGGTGATAACAAAAAGAGTTTACTCTAAATGATTCTATGGACTACTTGCCTGTGAGGTTTGGAAGAGTTTCCTACAACTGAATCATCATTTTTCTAAGATGGTGAAAAAGATGGATTCTACTCTTCTAAGTTTTATTGAGATTTTGAGAGTTCCTAAGGAATAACTAGGATGTTTTGACTCAAAGTCCCACCGTGATCGCCATTATGTTAGTGAGCGGTGGGGTAAGTCAATCAAATAGTATTCTTAAGGTTGCTAGAATGTTTAGGGAAACTAAGCTTGTTTATTACTCAGAGTCCCACCGTGATTGCCATTATGTTAGGGAGCGGTGGGATAGGTCGATCGGATAGTAATCTAGAGTTTGGTAAAATAGTAAGACCTACTAGAGGGTAGTGGAGTCGCCAGGTGGATTTTTAGTTGTTTTGAGGTATATGTGTATGGTCCACCACCAGTACTGAAAAAAACCAATCTAAGGGAGTTTTTTGGGGTTTTTCTGAGTTTTTATGTGGTCCTAAGGTTTGTAAGAGTGTCCTAAAGCTGAGTCGTCATTTTTCTAGGATGGTGAGACAACCAGATTCTACTCTTCTAAGTTTGACTGAGATTTTGAGAGTTCCTAAGGGATACCTAGGATGTTTGACTCAAAGTCCACCATGATCGCCATTATGTTGGTGAGCGGTGGGATAAGTCAACAAGATAGTATTTTCGAAGGTCTCTTAAGGTCTAGGGAATCTAAGTTTTTTTATTACTCAGAGCCCCACCATGATCGCCATTATGTTAGGGTCCCGTGATTTGGCTGATTGGCAAGCCAAATGAAAGTGTAACATCAAACCAGCTTTGGAGCCCAAGGACCTAGCCTTCATGGACTTAGAGAGGGCTCTCTCTATTTGTGTAAGGGATATCTGTGTGTTTGCTTGTTATGTTCTGATTTTAGGCTAGTTATGAAGTAAGTTTTTGGTTTTGTTTTTTTAAGGTTGTGAGGGATGAAACTAATCAAAGATATAGGATAGGTAAAAATATGTCAGATTAACTGGGCTATGGGGTCGAAAAGGTCAAGAAAGCTATTAGATGGTGACACAAGGCTGTTGAAGGGCCAATTTGATTCAAGGTAGAAAGGATCTTTTGGAAAAATGAAGTAAATGGACATCAAGTTTGTGAACAACAAAGGATTTCAAGCATAACTAGTTTAGTAGCAGACATAAACATGGTAAGGCAAACCATTAATCATGCAATATGTAACTATAAGCTAATCAATACATAGAAATAAACATTCAAGCCATGCATAGAGACATGTAACTCTCTAACTTTGGGAAATGGCTATCAGACTTTGGGGAAAAACACTTAAGACAGAAAAACAACTCAAAACACTATGTCGGAATGCCTAAACACAGTACTTCAAGTTATTGAGCACTTTGATAACAAGATTTCATAGTCTTAGACAAAGGGCAAGATCGGAACAAGACCTCCTTGGTTCAACAAATGAGAAACTAATCAGTCAAAGAGATAATTTCATGGATGGAGCTATGGCTAGCCATAGGTAAGCAGGGCGTACCATAAATCATACTTAGCATGCATAGAACTATGAATGAAACAATCAACAATATCCTTAAGTTATTAAAGAGCAATTAAGAATTCTTTAATGTGACTAAGGAAGAAGAAAACATAAAAGCTATGAAGAAACAGGAAATTTGAGGTACCTCCAAGGGCATGTCTCAAATTTGTTCTCTACTAATCTATAGCAAGCAAGAAACATGTATTCATGAATAAAAACTAGAAGACAAAACAAAGAAAGAGACACTATACCATTCTACCAAGTCATGGAATCCAACAACAATCCTCTTTCATCATCCAAGAACATCCAAGAGGAAATCCAAAAGCATGAGACAAGTATTTCTTCCAAAGATTATATGACCACATATTGCTTCTATCATCAAGTTCAGCCTCCTATTACAATGCATCCTCTTGGAATATATAGGCCAAAGAGGAGGAAAATCAACCAAGGCAACTAGCTAGCCATTGGTTCAAAATAAATATCTAAACTTGTCCTTGAGGCTTTGCAAAGCCCAAGGCACAAAATATCTCATAAAATATCTAAAAAATACTAAAAAAGGGAAAAATATTGACTTTTCATAACTTCTCATGTGCAAAAATAGCTAAACGCACATGAGGAAAGATCAGCTTTTAAAGGTTCAATTTTTGCAAAAATACTCAAAATTTACATCAGCAAAAGGTCCCCTGACTTGCCGGAAATTTTTGGCAGCCTTCTCGATGTCGAAACAAGGCTCATGATAGCTCGTTGGAAAGCTATGAGTGTATGATTTCCAGAACAACTTGAATTTTCCCAATCTGATGCCTGGAAGTCCTCCAAAAATAGGCCTGTGTTTAAAAACCCAAAAAATAAACCTTGCTGATAGAAAGGGCAGAATGTTGAAAAAGTGAGTGTTTTTTGTATCTTTGGGGGACCAAAAAAACTTCAAATGCTCTAAAAATTTCTGAGTAGATGCCCCTGAATTTAATGCATCCGATGCTACCATTTTCGAGAGTTAAGGATGATCCAAACCAAAATGGCAGTGCCCATGATTTTCTGCAATTAGCCCCAAAAATGTCAAAAAACAAGATAGTGTCAAAATTTGCTCAATTTTGGTGAGCAAGTCCCTCAAGGTTTTTTAGAAACATGTCTAGAAGCTCGGGCCAAAATTCCAAGCCTAGAGGTGTCTTTCTCCTTTTTTTCTCGCCGGGCGCCCTTTTTGGGCAGTTTTGAGCCTTTCTTGGTTTTCTTCTTTGTTGCTTGGCATTCTAGCTTTGGTGAAGAAGTCATGGCCCCTTGCCTAGGAGAGGCAGCTAGCACATGCTTTGGAGAATTCCCTTCATGAAATTTATGCTGCTGTTTTGTCTCATAAGGCTGCCCCCTTTTCTGTCCTTTTTCATCATTGTTATGCTGCTCCTGCTGCTCTGTCTCACCTTCACTATCAATCACTGTTTGATCAAGGTAAATTTGGTTACAAATGTTGTGCAACATGTTTTCTTTGGTATTAGGCCCCTGCTCCTCTGCAAACACTGGCCCTTTCTATTTGTATGCCACTCAACAATAATTTTAATAATATGCACACAGTCATCAAAAGATACACACAGTCAAAGAGTCACTGTGTTAATGTAAGGTCACATGGCACTAGGTGTTTTTGATGTGGGCACAAAAGATCTGTAGCAGTTTAAACAGAAAAACTCCTCTTAACCAAAACACTGCCCTTGTATGCACTGTTCTTCATACAAAGTTTGACAATACCTCCAAATGGCGAGTTACAGCTTCATAGACTAATTCTGCTTTATAGAACAAAAGAGAAACACTATTTTTTCCTTTTACCACACTAAGGAAAACATTTTGAAATGAGAAAACACTTAATAATAATCACCGTTATCTGAAAATAGGCCCACTGTTTTCATTTTTCAAACTCTGTTTTTCTGCTTTTAAACAATGCCTCTACCTTTCATCATTGTTTTGAGGGCAGCTACTGGGTTTTTTAAACATCAATAGGATCCCACCATTCTTATTGTTTCACCTCTAGCAATCACATCCACAACAAGTCTCAAGTTTTAAACAAAAACACTTCTCTCTTAAAACAACTTAGAACTGTGATTCACGTCGTGAGTTTCATCCCTTGTCCATCACTTAATAGTTTCGAAAAAAGCAAGGAGGCACTTGGAATACCTTTACAATTTGATGGCAGCCCTTATTGAGGAGTTGGAGCAGCATTTTAGGGCTTTTGGAGGTGTTTTGAATGTTGAACACATGCGCGGCGCGTTAGCATGAGAGAGCACCGTGAAAAAAACAGTCGGGTCATTTGTCGGGCCGACCTGACCAGAGGTTACAGGCGCGCCGCGCACCTATGTATTTCTTTGCAAAAAGTGCGCCTGAATGCGCCATGCAAGTATATAGGCGTGCCGCGCGGTCAATAAGCCCAAAAACTCTGTGGAATTTGCTCAAAACTCCTTTCTTCGAACTCGAGGACAACAAGAGGAGTATTCCCTTGTGTTTTTGAAAAGCCAAAAACATGAGCCATGATCCCTTCAGCTCTTTAAGTTGATCACCCTTGAGTTACTTTTGAGGGGATTTTTTGTAAATCTCCTTTTTGATAGAAAAACATTGGCTTTGAAACAACAAATGAACATTTTATCATTGGTGTTTTTCTTAAAAATAAAACATACCCAAACTTTGACCAAGCCTTTTTGAAAAAGCTGTGGGCGACTGTTTTGAAGGTTCTTAAGCTTGTGACCCTTTTTTTTATCGTGAGCAGATCACTATGAAGGCTAATCATTCCTTGGCGAGGGCCAATGATTTGCAAAACATCTTTGTCATTTTGCAAGGAGGTAGTTTTCACCCTTTGAACTTTAAATTAATAGTGGCTGTTCTGGATGCTTTAAAGGTGATAATGCTTCACTACGAAACTGATTTTAACTGTTAGGTGTCTTTTAAGCTCATTTTCTGAATGTGGATGCAAAAATGCAGTTGCATTTGCTCATGCTCTACCCATCTCTCCTTTGGAAAACTAATTATAATTTTCCTTCTTGTCCACTGTGATGAGCTATTTGCAAGACATTCCCTCATGAATAGGAAGAAAAAGTACCCTTTGACAAATAATTATCATCACTATCCTGGGTCATGACCTGTCCCTTAATCATCAGCAAAGTTGTTTTAATTGGGCTCCTGACTACCTTTTTGAAAGAGAAACCTTGATAAGAGACAAGTTTAACCTCTTGGATTACGGTGGTACCCCTGCTTTCCTTCTTGGTATTTTACATCATTTCTCTATTTCAACTGTCTCTTACTGTTCTTACCACTCATCTTTTGATCAGTCAACCTTGAAATCAGTCAATGCCCTGGCCCTTTGCTTATGAATGAAGGAGGCGTCAAAACCCTCTGCTTATAGATGAAGGAGGTCCTTTGGTCTTCAAACCCTCTGCTTATAAACGAAGGAGGTTCTTAGTCATGTCATATCATTAGCCTCTTGATAGTGTTGTTTTTCCTTTTACTGTCTTTTCAGGCTTTGAATGTGGTCGCATGAGCTTGATGAAAAACTCTTTGCTCTGTAGCTGCATCCCAGGCTTAAGATCACGTTGAGAAGCAGCTGTCTTCTCATGTGAAGCCAAAAAATTGTCTTCTGAGATGCTGGTATATTTCTGTCCTTGAAAGATCCATCAAACACTGTAAAAACACCTAAAATCATCTTGACTTATGGTCAATGTATTGCTGAGACTTAAGGGTGTATTAGTGGCGCGACCTAGGGCTGTAACCAACTTTATTAGCAGAGAAGGAAGGTCTGTTATGACTGGTCTATACTAGATGGAGGTTTTTGGCTTTTGGATAGTTTTCCAAGGGAGAAATGCCTTAAAGCGCCACTTCCTAACTTAGGGTAGACTGTTTGAATAGATTTGGATTGTCTCTTTAGAGCTGGTGGGCAGACTAGTATGGCTGAGGCTAGGTAGGATTGATAATGAGGTTTCATCTCGTCATGGGTGGACTGAAAAGGTAGGAGGGAAAAAAAAATTTATAGGTGTTTTCCCAGCTGCCAAATTGACAAATTTTTAGATCGGATTTTGGAAAACTTGGCTGTTACAACTAGTCATCACCAACAGGTAAAAATACAAATGACTAACAAGGTATACAAGTGTGTGGACTATGCACAAAAAATCATGCAACATAAAAATGTCCCAAATTAAAAGAATTGCAAGGAGTAGATTCTATCTACTATATGGCACCAAGGAGAGCTTGTCAACCAAGGATGCCTCAACAATTCCCTCAACAAAATCCCCAGAATTTTCAATATCTTCCAAATTCATGTAATACACCAATTCCATGGCAGGCTTGGCCACCACAACAATATCAAAATCAACCTGCACAAGGTTGGAGGGGATATGGTTATGGAAACCAACGACCTCAGTATATGTGTTATCACTCAAAAAATTTAGTATATCATTTTGACAAGATTACTTAGGTTCATGGGTCAAATTAGGGTTTTAGGAGTAAATTTAAGTTTTGATCAAGGGTAGGTTAGATTCTTATGGTTCAAAGCCCATCCTTGGGTTATGATACAGTCTTCTTTTAAGTCTCTTCATGCCAAATATCCATCATTTTCATTTGTGGTTCATTTCCTAAAGGTTTTGTATCAAAAATATTCAATTAGCCAAGAAACATCATTTTCGTAGCGCCACTAGTTCAAAAAAGCAGAAAAGCGCTATGAAACTGCTGAAAGTTATGAAGCAAAAACCCTGTTTTTTGGTTTTGAGCAGTCAACTTTAAATGTGGTTTCTGAGAAAAAAAAGGTATTTTAAGAAACTGAGAGAGGATATTTTCCAAAACATATTAAATAACAATAACCACTCTCACTTTTCTCACAGGTGTTATCTGTTGTGAGATACAAGGTTTTTTTTGAATCCCTATTTTCAGAAAACAGAGTTTTCCTGTTTTACACATGTTTTTCAAAGGCAATTTCTGGATAACAGGAGATGTGTTTCAAAAACCCAAGAGATTTTTTTATTCAAGACATAATGGCCTACAAAAAACTCCTTCAGTTTCTCAAACTATGTCATGTATTAGGAGATATAGGCTCTGTCCCAAGACCTATTTTTCAGGGAAAAACCAGGGGAAATCTGCAAGAATGCCTCAAGGAAGCTAGAATGAAGTGTTTTTCAGTTCATATGGTTTTTGATTTGATGAAATAAATGTTATTTTTAGTTTTGGCACATTTATATTTTTCACTTTGAAAAAATTTGTACAAAACTGCTCACTCAGCAGTTTCGTAGCGCAAACAGTGTAAAAAGGGTGAAAAGTGCTACGAAATTGTTGTAGCAATGTTTTTCACTCTTTCTCATAAAATTTTGAAGGGAAAAAGTATGAATTATGACCTGAAATTGCTAGGGAGGATGTATTAAATGATAATGAAGATAATCCTGGAGGAAATAAATCAAAATTTTGAAGAAGGAAGGGTAAAAGAGTTGCACTATGAAAAGCGCTACAAAACTGTGTTGTTTTCGTAGCACAGTCTATTACAGCTTATTTGAACATTGTAAAGATGGTTTGGGATAGATGAAAATTAGGGAGGATTTTTGGCAGGTGTTACTTCAGTTCCTAATAGCAAAGGCCTTGAAATGATGAACTCATGATGGTTAGAACATCTCAAAACTGCAAAGGACCCTATGCTTAGAAAATAGGGGACTATTTCCTGCTTTGATGGAGGTCAACATTATGGTCATCAAGATTTAAAGCCAATCATCTAGATTCGACCAGGTGTCAATAAATTTGGCAAAGGATGTAATTTAATTAAGATAAGGTTGTTATAGATAGGTGATTAAGAGTTTGAATCCTATTTGTAATAGGACTATTTACTAGATTAGTTGTCTTTTTGTAATAAATACCATGTCATATGGTTATGCAAGGTGTCAAGTGTCATGAATTCGATGTATCTAGCTCAAGATAAGGTTATCTCATGTTGTAAATGGCATATAAAGGACCAAGAATTCGAATACATCAAGGTTGGACATTTTTAGCAAGAGACTGTGTTTATTGTAAGTGACTGGTTTTCAGCTTAATATAGAGTTTTCTACTTAGCCAACTTGACATTCATAAAGAGTTCTAGTGTATTCTTGTTATAATTGCATCTTATTACTATCCTATGGTAGTGGTGTTTGTTTATGTTACTCATAATTCATCTTTGATGCTCTGACTTCCTATATAGACAAACTGACTGTGTTTTTTATTGTTTCACATGTGTATCTTTTGACTATAACTCTGATATGCCTTGACTTCCATGCTAAGTAGATTTTTTGGTTTTACTAAAATGATTTTGACTCCATAAGCCCAATGTTCACTTACTGATGTGATTTGCAACCAATATCTATCATTTATCTACTTAATACCCCTCATAGAGTTATCCATCTATATTTTTATCAAAATCATTAACCCTTGAGAGAGCCCTCTCAGGTTGAGGAGGCTAAGCCTCAATCGAAATATTGGTTTGAAACAGTTACATGAGATTGATTTGATTAGCAGCCTATCAGGTCTAATTTTGTGATAACATTTTGGTGCGTCTGCCGGGAGTTTGGAGATATACATCTCCCGAAAATTATGAAGCTGAACTCTTGAAGGTGGTAGGAGCTCAAAATCTGTTCGAGGCTGCAACTACCTTGGAAAATCCATTGTTGAAGAATTCAAAATTCATAGATTCATGGTGATTCCACTGGACATATGAAGAGCTCAGATGTTGCCATTCCTATTTCAAGTGGATTGAAAGCTTTCCTGTCAGATCTATTAAGTCATTTGTAGACACTTAGGCACATATTGGCTGTATTTCTACTCTGGCGACTCCAAACATCAAATAATAAATTGGAAGGTGACTCCATTTCTTGAAGATCAATAGATTGATGAAGTTTCAAGATGAGTTCCATTACAAAAATAAATGCCAGGTATGCTCCTACGAATCAGTCTCGCATCCCTGGTTTTCCAAATCTTATGCCAAAGGTTGAATGGTTAACTGATCTTCCAATATTTAGAGATGAAAAGGAAGACAATGCTGCTCTTCATTTGGTTAGATTCCATATGCATGTACATGGACTTAAGGTTCAGTTCCCTGAGGATTGTCTCATGAAGATGTTTATGGCCACTTTAGAAGGAAAAGCATGGTCTTGGTATGAAAGCTTGCCAAATGGTTCATTTTATTCTATTGTTGATTTCCATGTTGCATTTTATGAGATGTGTGAAGAGTGTCATCCCTCCTTATTGCTGGTCAAAGACTGTTGTAAACATTGTGTGAATTTTATTGAATATTTGGAGAATTGTTATGAAGATGATGAGTTCATGGATGAGGAAATTTTAGAGGCCCTTCATGACAATCCCTTTCATTACCAAGAAGAAAGGATATCTTCTCTCTTGGATGAAAATGAAACCCAACAGGAGTTTATTTATGATAATCATGTTACATCCTCTGAGTTTGATGAAAATTTGCAACATATTTATTAGTATTTTTGTCATCGGGAGTACACTACAAGGAAAATACCCTCTAGCGGATGTTTTTGAGGAACCCTATAGAAAAATACCCCAGATGTTCGTTTCTAGTGGAGGATCCTAGAGGAGGTTGGCAGGTGGAGGTTTTTGCGGATGTATTTCTTCTGGTGCTCTTATCAACCTAAAATGCACTGGTGCGTTCAATATGACAAAGCACTGGTGCATTACAAAAATTGGGACACCGGACACCGTGCACTTTGTACACACACACCCGGTGCGTTTTATTTGTATAGAGCACCGGTGCTTTACATGTCAACTGCATAGATACCACTCAGTGTGGAATAAATGAAATGCACCGGGGCGCCCACAAAACGCGCGCACCGGTGGATGGTTAAATAAAAAGAATTACGGCAAAAAAATCGCATAAAACATTGGCACACCGGAAATAGTGCGCTCCGTACGCACCCTCCCGGTGCTTTTAATTCAGCAACCGTGCACCGGGATCCTTGTAAATTCTGTGCATCGGAAAAGGGTTTAAAACAAACAAAATTATGGCCAAAAAACTGCATAAATCATTGGTTCACCGGGCACCGTTACCAATGCGTCAGGTTACTATAGAGCCCCGGTGCATCACATCCCCATGCCCCGATGCGTCATAAAAGCGAGTGGAACATAAAATTCCCAGGGCAGAATGATGGAAACGCACCAAGGTGCCCATAAATGCTGCGCACCAGAATAGGGTTAAATAAAAAAAATTACGGCCAAAAAAATGCAGAAGTCATTGGTTCATCGGACACTGTTACCGGTGCGTCATGATACTGTAGAGCACTGGTGCTTTAAAACTATGCCGCCTCGGTGCCTCCTAAAAGCACGCAAAAAAATAAAGAGCCTAGTGCGGCATACAGACAATGCACCAGTACTCCAGCAAAAATCCCGTTCACCGGAATAGGGTTAAAGAAAAGAAATTATGGCCAAAAACCGTAGAAATCATTGGTTCACCGGACACTGTTACAGATGAGTCATATTACTGTACAGCATTGGTGCTTTAAAAGTACGCCACCCGAGTGCCTCCTAAAAGCACGCGAAAACAGAAAGAGCCTGGCGCGGCATACAGGAAACACACCGATACTCCAGTAAAAACCCCGCACACCGGAATAGGGTTAAATAAAAAAAATTTACGGCCAAAAAATCGTATAAATCATTAGTTGATTGGATATTGTTACCGGTGCGTGATGTTACTATAGAGCATCAGTGCGATAACATTACACCACCCCAGTGCCTCCTAAAATCACGCGAAAATAGAAAGAGCCCGACACGACATACAGGAAACGCACCGGTACTACAGTAGAAAGCCTGCGCACCGGAATAGGGTTAAATAAAAAAATTACGGCCAAAAACAACAAAAATAATTGGTTCAACGGACACTTTTACTGGTGCGTTGCATTACTGTAGCGCACTGGTGCATTATAGCTACGCCACCCTAGTGCCCCCTAAAAGTGCGCAAAAACAGAAAGAGCCCGGTGCGGCATTAAGACAACGCACTGGTACTCTAGTAAAAATCCCGCGCACCGAAATAGGGTTAAATAAAAAAAAAATTACCGCATTTTTCACTTTTGTCAGTGCTATAGAGCTCTCAAGCACCGATGCAAGTTATCCTTGCTTGAGCCACACTGACATCTGTGCTCCCATTGCACTTATTGCACGCACTGCTGTTGTACATTGCCACCAATCTCCAGCTTGAATTTTGTAAAATAGTGGACAAATTTTATTTCTTAAATTGTACAGCCAATATGCCTCCTCGACCGGTAAATGTACAGTTGTTTTTCTTGTTTTTCCATAATTAAACCTTTTAGCGGATTAGAATTTGAAAAAACCTTAAAATTAACCATTAAAAAAAAAAATTGTCGCGTGGTGCGCTCAAGCCGTTCGACTCGCACTGGTTTGTGGTGCTGCCTATAAATTTACAAGCCACACTGCACCCGGTGCTGAAGGAGTCTGCACCGATTCCAGGGAAGTACCGCAATGTGCATGGTGTTATTTTCATTTTTTTTTAAAGTGCGGTGCGGTCATTTACCAGGCCGCACCATTGACAATGTTGAATCGTGACGACCCGATGCATTGACCAAATTATCCGCCCTGGGGCACGTAAGTTTTTCGGCGCACCGGAACCACAAATCGACATTTTCAACAGTTCGGGTTGGTAAACCAGTGCTAAGTGTATCCACATCAGTTTCGGGGTGGATTCCAAAGGCACACCATGTAATTGTAAATTTTAAGACAAAAAGTGGTGCACTCGGATACCTGGCCACACCATATGACTCTGTACGGTGGTAGGAGGGCAGTGTGTTGACTTAGCTATAAGCCTCGGGGTGTATAGTGAAGTCAGCACACCAGCCTCTTGACACCGCACTTAGTGAATGGTGCACTAAAAATATTTTTTGGAGCACTGCTCTTGGTGATTTTTATATCATTATGTGCACCGTCGCCGGTGCGTCTCTGTGGAGGGACGCACCGTTACCGATGCGTGACTATGTTTTTGGTGCACCGAATTTTGTTTTATTTATTTTTCAAAAAATATTTATATACATATATTTGTCAATACATGTGTCATTTACTTAAAAAATTGTGTTTAATATGTCAATCATTCAGAGACGTGAAAGGAGAGAAGAGGAGCAACAACAACAACAACAGGTGGAACAATATAACATGGTTTGCCTGTGGGAGGCAAGAGAGAGGGAGAGAGATGCATACCCTCACCCTATTATAGCAGCGATGCAGGGGCTCCTAAGGCAAGTAGGCCTCCTCAAGTTCTATGAGGAGGCTACTTCCCTAAAGTCCCATAGTGGTTTTTTGAGACATCTTATCCGAAGGTGGAATGCCCAGCGACAGGCTTTCCGAGTTGGTATCGACCAGTGGTACACACCCACTGAGGAGGATGTATATTTTATTACAGGGATTTCGAGGAGAGGGGTGGATTTTCCCTCATTCCCCGAGGTTCCAGCTGGTTGTGTGGTACGGAGTCAATTAGTTTACTCCTAGAGATACATCAGAGCAGATATATTGTCTCCTTCATATTTGCAGGTCTCCGGAGGACAATTACGTATTGGTGCGTTTGGTCGTGAGGAGGTCCAGTGTCTCTCACTTATCATTTAGACCATTTTGCACAACACTAGTGACGGGCAACGCATTAGTTGCCAACTTTTATGTTATGTTGATTATTTACTACAGCAGCCACAACTTGTCAGGTGGTCTGCCATTTTTTTACAACAGTTCTGTACAACATTAGATAGATGTCGTGCCTGTGCACAAGGGAGGGTCAACTTCCCTTTTTCTTCAAAGTTTTTTTGTTTATTTTTTGAGAGGTTTACCAAGAAAAGGCCTTCTTTTCTTCGACACCCTCATAGGTCGATTACTAAGGCACGTATGCATATGTGGGGGCAGATGATGCCCAAGAGGGAGGAGGCTCTGTTTCTAGCGAGGATATCAGATGATGCACTGGGGTTGTCAGCCAGTGTTTTTGAGCATCCCTTCATTATGGTCCCCTGTCTTTATGCGAGGTTGGATTAGCAAGGGTGTGCCAACATCCTCTTCATAGATGATGAGCTGCCAGATGATAGAGGTAATATTACTGTTTTATTAAAATTTATTCTAACATTTTTTTTAACTTGTTTTTATTAAATTGTGTAATGAAATTGTCTAATTATTGTTGTGTACTTGTATATATTTTGCAGAAATTGGCTCTTACGATGGTGAGGATATGCTACCACCACCACCTGATCCAGTTGTGAATCTTGATGATCTTGATGCCAAGGATTATCAGGAGGCCAATGCAGATCAGAGACCTGCTCCTGCTGGTGCGCCGGCCCGCGGTCAACGTATGAGTGATGCTAGATACAGGATGTAGTTGGGCGACCAACTCATTGCATTGTTTGTTGAGGCAGGCATCTGCCCCGCTGATTTCAAAGATATAGAGGCTGATGATAGGCTCTTACAGATGTGGATAGGCATGCCGTGTGACATGTACAGCCTGATGCGACATGTCGCAGGAGTTACGATAGCTTTTACGTGACTGATGAGGACTGTCACACGTTATGAGCGAGCCGTAGCACATGATGGACAGTCTGCGAGGTGCAACATACCATCAACATCTCATGATCGTTCACGGCCTCGTGCCGCGCTAGATTTGCATGAACCTCCAGTGGCATCTACCAGTAGTCATCAAGGAGATGAGGCTCGATCATCGGCTGATCCATGACATTTATATTACAGTTGTATATTTTTAACATTATTCAGTTATATATATATATATATATATATATTATGGTCCATGTATTTTATGTTCATTTTGCAGTTGTACTTAATTTACATGTTGGTGATCATCATTATGTGTATGTTGTTAGGTCATGTTAGATATGTTCATTTAATGTGCAGCTTGTAGATAGATGTGTATGTGATAGCATGAGATGTATATTTGATGTTTGTGTTGTACTGATGATGTTAATATATAATGTTAATTGTGTTTTGTTAGATGATCATGATCACGATGATGCAGTTAGCGATTTTGAACGTGTTTTTTAGTCAAATATGATGTTTGTACGATGCTTATCATGAATGTGATATTTATTAATTAATTTATAAATACCAAATGATCATGATATTATAAATTTGTAATATTTGTATTTCTAATTGTATTTAAAGTTCTAAAATTGTAATTGTAATGATATATATGTAAATTTCTAAAATTGTAATTGTAATTGCAATTTTTTAATTTGTAAAATTGTAATTGTATATATGTAAAATTATAAAATTGTTATTGTACGTGAAATTGTATAATTGTAATTGTAATTCTAATAATTCTAATTCTAATTCTAATTGTATGTAAAATATTTGTAAAATTTTAATTGTATTAATGTGAAATGAATTTATTAAAAATTTTAAATTTTTAAATTTGTAAATTTTAAATAATTGTAAAATAATAAATATAGAATAATATGATTTATTGTAACATAAGGAAATTTAGAAAATAATGCAAATAAATTCCTGTACTTAATTAGAATTATCATTATTTTATTATGATCTTAGATACAAAAAAAAAATTAATTTATACAGTATGCCATTGTTTTTGAGATCAAGTACATAATACCAAATTATCAAGTGAATTATTGATTTTAACATTAACACAATGCAAATTAACAATTAATTCAAAATACATATTACATTAATGTTTCGAAAAACTCATCCTAAAAAGTATAAATATTGATGAAATAACACATATTGTACCATATCACTCTCAGTTCTCATGATCACCCTCATTATCTTCTAGCTCGCATGGCATGATAACACTATTGTTCTCAAAAATATGTTTTGATCTAGGGTCAGGTGTCAATACGAACCACCAATCCCTATCCAACACATCTGGGTAGAAAAACACCTGGTTGCAATGTTTAGGGAAAACATAGGGCTCCTTAGCTTCATCCCACATCTTTCTAGAGTTGATATATATTAGCCTACTATCGTGATCTTCCTTTACATTATTCCGATCAAAGTTGTCCCACCACTTGCACCTAAAAATAACACATTGGAAAGAAGAAAAATCCACTTTAATGATCTCTTGTATCTTTCCGACGTAACCTAACGTCCCTCTTACTAGTTGTTGATCATGGTGGCTAGATCGACTAGATTGATCGAACTCAACTTCCACTCCACAGTCTTGTGTGATTTTTCCAGCATCGACATTTTCTGTGCGAAAATGGTGTCCATAAGCCCACATAGATGGGAACAAATGCACCTATTATAAAAAAGTTAAAAAAATCATATAAGTGTCATGTGTCTTATAAATAATAATCCAACAGTTAAAATATGAAATGTAGATGTCTTAATATAATTTTCAAATTTACATATAAATTATTACCGAGTTGTTGCACCCAATCCCTACATTTAGTGCATCCTCCTCAGCACGCGGGTAACGACCGGTAGCACCGTATTTCTCTCTGACTTGGTCAGCAACCCAAATGTTGGGGAATATATTTGGCATATTTTATTTTAAATGATCGGGATAAGGCACACTTCTACCATTCAACTATATGAATTATTTCCTGTCACTATCCCATTTCATTCTTTTTTGTTCGTACAATGCGACCCACGATTGTGTCGCTTCAGAATTACAAAGAATAAATTTATTGATTGCTTCAATTTCTGCATTCACTGATGAAATCAAACCAACATTATATAGTACTTAGAGATCAAAATATACATTATATCGAAGTTCAACATGAATATTAATTACTTTTTGTAAATTTTAAAAATTATAAGTCGCTTACTCTTTATCAAGCGCTTTTTTCCACTTGTTTGGAGCAACTCTCCTTCTCTTTTGTCTTCATCCAATTCATTGCTCCAAATCACCACACCTGGTCTGTTGTCGATCTGTTTGATGTACTCACTGGAATAGTAGAAAGACTCATACGATATGTACCCCTCTGCCATAAACCCCTTGGGTTTTCCCCTTTGTCGAACAAAACCTTTCAATTTCTTCATGTACCTCTCTAAGAAGAACATCCAACAACAAGAAACAACCCCAACTAATTCAACCTTATCTACCAGGTGGATTAGAAGATGAACCTGTAAGTCCATGAAACTCGTCGGCAGCTCCTTCTCAAACATACAAACAATCTCAACTATCTCTTGACGCCACCATGGAATGCTAGCCACATGAATCTCCTTTGACGTGATCCAATGTAAAAATGCAGATAATTTAGATATGGCACATCCTAGGTCTTGAGGGAATTCATGTTTCACATACCCACGCACAAAAAAATGATAATGACATTGCAAAGTTATAAAAATGTGCAATAATATACAAAATTAGTTATGTTTTATGATCACTGCATGGGATGAAATCTATTAATATAACAAATAATAAAATCATGCTTTTGACAGTATATGTACTCTTAGAAGATTCAAATGGTCATGCGATTTCAACCCTGACAAATGGTCATCCATGGTGAAGCAGTGCCATAGTGAAGACCCATATGAAGTTGGCACCCTCACATCCATTATAACTTCCTTTGCCAAAGATATATCATCTTTTTTTAAAATCCATGGGACATCACCTACTTTGAAAAACCATGAATTAGAGGGACCAGCACCTGCCTCTGATTTCGTACTTTCTAATCGTCTTGGCCAATATTTATTTTTAGTTTTTGAAGTAATAAGATCTTTACTAACCGCCAATGTGTCACTTTGTTTCGATGATATGTGCCTCCATAAAGAAGATGAAACATTTTTAAATATATGCACGGGATCTAATAAGTGGGTAATATTAAGATGCTCCCAATATGGGAGGTCATAAAAGATAGATTTCCTTTTCATCCCAATGGGAAATTCTCAACATAGGTGTTGAAGAAATCTGGATCATCGAACTTTGAATCGAACATTTATGTGAACTCCTTCTCCTTCTCTCTCTCATATGCTCTAAGCCATTCCGCTGGTGTCATTATTGGAGGCCTTTGGGCTCTTTCTCATTTACCATTGAAAGCGGATGCTGCTCTTCTGTAAGGGTGTTGTTCTGGTAGGAATATCCTGGAGCAATCATACACGGGATTTCGTAGGTCCTTGGACCATCTAGCTTTTAGAGAAGGTCCACAACATTTACATCCAAAATACCCTTTTGTTACAAGACCTGTGAGATTATATTTGTATACATTAATTAATTGCATGGCACATTAAAGAATATCATGAAGATCAGAATAAATAATATTACAAGGAATTAAATAACTAATATGTGAAAGAATATTCTTACATTATATATAAACAAATCAATAAATTAAACATGTAATTTACCAGAGCAAACTCCTAAGCCTGGATAATCATGTGTTGTGTAAGCACATATGCCATACAATGTAAACCTCCTCTCTGCTGCGATGAGTCTTGATACATAATATACATTTATCCCATCCCATAATTCCTTCAATTCACCTACCAGTGGTTGTAAGTAGACATCCATATTCTTCACTTGTCTTCTACCAGGGACTATGAGAGCCAACCTAAGATGTTCATTCTTCACGGAAAACCATGGGGGTATATTGTTATTGATCACTACTATAGGCCAAACAGAATAGTTGGTGTTCTGGAGGGAATATGGGTTGACGCCATCCATGGCTATGCTGATTCGTAGACTTCGTACTTCATTCTTGAATTTTTCAGGTCATGTGTCCTATATATGCTTCATAGCTATTGAATCAGTTGGTATTCACATAACTCCCAACTCACTTCTGTGTGAGGCATGCCATCCTTGCAACATAGCTAATTATTTGCAACGAAAGAGCCTTTGAATCCTTGGGATTATAGGCATGTGCCTCAATATCTTAAAAGGAGGACTAGAACGTGATTTACCCTTCTTTTTTTATTTATCATACTTGTCATGCCCACATTTCAGACACATCTCTTTGTCTACATATTCTCCTCTATATAGAATACAATCATTCAGACATGCATGATATGATATGTACTCAACACCCAACATTTTCAACAATTTGTTTACCTCCTCGCAACTACCGGACAAGAAATTATCACTCGGAAGAACCTTATCTTTGAATAACTTGTAGTTGGTGATCATGGAAAACTATATTAATAAATGTACATTAATGTCGATATAATTATTAACGTTCATAAAATTTAACATTTGTAATGTTCATTGTAGTGTACTGATTATATTTCAAATTTATATATAAGGGAAGTAATTTATGGTAACTTACCTCAAAATTTCCGAGAAACATGCATTTGACAACCCAAACTTTGATTTCAAGTTGTATAGTAACATCGTTGTCCCCAACTGGGTAGACTTTGACTGACCGCCGGGTCCAAAGAGAGGGGTGGTGGAAGCAAATTTAAGGCTTTCGAAAAAGGTGTCAGCGATATGAACATCATTCCCTAGCTGATCATATTTTTGGAATGCATCTAACAACATTGTCTCCATGGCAGTCGTATCCCTTAAGTAATCATCCATACCAACCTCTATTTGATTGTCTCCATTACCAGCTTGTGAAGAACTACTATTGTTGTAGTCATTCCTAATTGGTGAATCTGGACGTAGCGGGAATTGAATCGGTGGTTGATTCAACCATTCTTGGTATCGTTCCTCTCCAATTTTTTCTCTTAATTCAGTCTTCTCTTGATTTTACATTGTCGTGGGGTGCAACGGAAGATGGTAGGTAGGTCGTTCATCATCACTAGAATCCTAATAATTAAAAAAAAAAAATTGAACATGATTGGTACAAAATATTATGATATCAATTAGTAACCACATTGACAATATTGCATGATTATAAATTGGTTTGACGTTGAAATAACTACATATTAATCAATATATATACCAAAAAATTATAATTATAATTATCATCATTGCCTCGGGATTATGGCTAGAAGATGAAATATTGTTACAATTTCCAGGGTGAAGTGGCTGTCCATTTTCATCTACCAAATGCGTCTTGTGATATACAGCTCCTCATAATAACTTTCGATGTTTTGGAGCAGTACTTTGAATATAATTTTGTGCATCTGAACTCGATGATGAATCTGCATGAACCTGGAAATTTGTATACATTATAAATTTAATTAAGTTGTGTATGATTAACTACATGGATAAAAAACATACATAAATTCAATTAGATAGTGAAAAAATAAAACAAATCTGAAGTAAATATTACGTCTCCACATGGATAGGGAGAACTCCGCGATGGACTTTGAGAAATATTATGAAACGAGCTGGATTTTGAAGAATTATCCATTTCATATAATATATGATATTTTCTCCCTGCATTTGAGCAAAAAAACAATAAACTTTGGTGCACAAACCTAAATGTAATTCCGGTGCATACTGTTTAGATAACCACACCGGCCAGTTCTTTATTTTGCGCACCGGTGTGCTTTTGTAACAAGTAGCACTGGTGCGGTTCAATTAAACGATGCACCATTAAACGAATAACCGCAAAAAAAAAGGCGCAACCCTATTTTCTGTAAGTGAAAAAAAAAAGCAATAAATTGAAAACTGGGCGACAAAATATTTTCGAAAATCTAATTTCATAAAACATTTCTTTAAATACTAAACACTTTTCATTATTTCACTATTTTTGCAAAAAATTTTAGCTAGAGATTTGCAGGATACATACCTGGAGAAAACAGAGCATAAGAGCACTGTGGAGCAGGGAAATATGTTTCAATAGAAGTATTTAGACAATCCGAATTCCAAACCTCTAGTAATTCAAACCCTGTACCATAGAATTTTAAACGACGTGAGTAAATTTTATTGCTTTTTTGTACTTTTTTTTGCAGTTTTTTTTATGCAGTGAAATAAGAAATCAAAGTCTATTGTTTTATTTTATTTTTTCTCTAGTTTTTTATGAAGTAAAATACAAAATCAAATCTTATTTTTATTTTAAATTTTTGTTTCTGCAGTTTTTTTACCTTTTTTGCAGTTTTCAGAAACAAAAATAAAAAAAGAAATCAATTTTTAGAAACAAAACCCTAGATTCTTTTTGTTTCTGCCATTTTTTCTCCCTCTTTATTTTCAATTTAGATTTATAGGGTTTCTATACTCATAATAAATCCAACCCACGGGACGACTTGCATAGTCGGATCCCAATCCATGTTGGCCCCTGCATCAATCATAAAAAAAATACAGATTTTTTTTCGCCGGTGCACCTTGCGTAACATTGCGCACCGATGCGCTTGGTTATACCAACGCACCGCTGAAGTACAATGTTAAAAAATAAAAAAGCAATATATGTTTTTATCAGTGCGCCATTTGTAACATATGGCACCAGTGCACTATTACATTATGGAGCACCGCAAAACGTGCTGTTTTGGAAAAAAACCATTTTACAAACATACCCTACATTATTTTTGTTTCTGCCCTTTCTTCTCCCACATGCTGTGATTTCAGAATTAGGGTTTTTGAATTTATATTTATAGGGTTTGTATTGCTAAATATAAGCCTAAGACATGCAACCAAAGAGAGGATCTGCATAGTCAGATCTCAATCCACGTTGGCCCTTGCGTCAATCTTAAAAAAAGGAATTTTTTCCGTTGGTGCCCCCTTCGTAACATAGCGCACTGTGCAAGTACAGTGATAAAAAGTTAAAAAAACAAATTATGTTTTTATCAGTGCGCCATATGTAACATATGGCACCGGTGCACTATTACATTATGGCGCACTGCATAATGTGCTGTTTTGAAAAAAAACCATTTTACAAACATAGTCTACATTATTTTTATTTCTGCCTTGTCTTCTCCCACTTGTTGTGATTTCAGAATTATGGCTTTTCAATTTATATTTATAGGGTTTATATTGCTAAATATAAACCTAAGACATCCAATGAACGTGTTGAGCTACATAGTCGAATCCCAATCCATGTCGGCGCTTGCGTAAATAAAAAAAAAAAATTCTGTGCATCCTGTCTGAAAGAGTGCACCGGGGCGCTCTATTATCACAGCGCACCATGAAAGTACTGTCATAAAAAATTAGAAAAATATGCAGCCGGTGTGCTATTTCATTATGACGCACCGCGAACGTTCAATTTCAAAAAAAGAAAAAAAAAACTTTCAAAAAATAAAAACCTTACTTTCTTTTTGTTTCTCCCCTTTCTTCTTTTTCTTTCTGTGATTCAGAATTAGGACTTTTCAATTTATATTTATAGGGTTTGTATTGCTAAATATAGACCTAAGACATGCAACCGATGCGACGATTAGCATAGTCATATCCTAATCCATGTGGGCCTTGGAGTGATTTAAAAAAAACAGATTTTTTACCAGTGCGCCCTATGTAAGGTAGCGCACCAGTGCTCTATTGTTTACAAGAGCACCGGATAAGTAATGTGAAAAAATAATATTTTTTTAACGGTGCACCATATGTAAAATATAACATCGATTTATGCTAAAAAAATAACACTGGATGATTTTTATTATTTTTATGATGGTTAACCGGTGTGGTCATTGAGATGCAACGCACCGGGGCTTCTTGTTGACATAGAGCACTGTACGGTGTATTATACTATTTTTGCGGTGCGTGGGAAAGACATACACGTACCGACGTCGGTGCGTTCACCATTAATGGCGCATCAATTTTTTGAAATTTTTTTTTTTTTAATTGAGAAGTTGACAGTTTATTTTAAAATATATTATTGAATGATATGATACAGGTTTGATATTGTTAAAGAAATGACTGACAAGAGATTAAGTAACAAAAATATTGATAACACATCAAGAAAAGAAAAAAAGGCAAGTTCTTTGTAATTTTTTTACAAAAAAATTATTTTTGAACTATATGTAAGTTTAAATAATATGTATTGTTTAATGTGTATCACGCAAAGCCACAAAATGACGAAGCTCGATAAGATTATTTCTAATCTAGGACCAGAAGAACGTACAAACTTGATGGAAAAATTGCAAAAGGATGAATCAAGTGAATGAAAAAATACTATCGATCCAATATGAGTTTCTTTTTTTAGTTTTCATTAATAATATAATTAAAATTATTAGATAACATGTGTGAAAAAAGTCTATTAATTCACCTCTGTTTAATGTTCTACAGGGACCAATAACTCAGAAAAGGAATGTTGTTCTAAGAAAAGAAAAACAATAGAACATGCAAATGAAAATGAATTGCTCCTTAGCTCATCTGGAGTGGTGTTGGAGGTTAACGAAAGGGGGAAAAAATTTTACAAATGTTTGAGGGATCTAGTGGAACGAATGTATAGAATTTCTTTCCACTTACAATACAAAAACCAATCCAATGATTCCAAGAACCAGATTTTATGTAAACTACAGGAAGAGTTTCCAGAGAATTGGTCAATGAGACATGTTAGACTTTTAATAGCAAAACTGTAAAAAAAAAAAAAGGAATGAAAAAGTAATATTCCTTTATATGTTTGTCTAGAATTATTTATAAATATCACTTTTGTTATACTTACTTTTCATATATCAATATAAAAATTAAATAGTTTATTGTCATGTTACATTTTCAGGAAGATTATGAAAATCTCAAAAGATGAACGAGTTGATATCAGAAATATGCCAGTAACAATGTCCAAAAAGGTGTACAAGGAGATGGTCAAAGAAATGGACAAAATTGCATCACCGGACGAGCCATCTCAACAACAACGTGTTTCAAATGTAATATGTAATCATTGAATTTTTTGATCATTAGGTAAAATAAATAAACAATTTAGCATTAAATATTAATTTTTAAGTATATTCTAGCAGAAAAGAAAAGAAAATGGAACCCATTCAGCACATAAAATAGGACGACAAGGAAGAAAAAGATTGATATCTAAGTTTGTGAGTAATTGTTACTTCCTTATAACAACTTAACTAGATTTCATTTTTGTATTTTTAAGTTGTTTTACAAAAATCATCATTGAATGTCTCCAAACAAGTGCTAACATACAAAGAAGAACCATCAGAGGAATTGATTGAAATTGGTTTAAATATGGGTTGTGCGTATATGTTGGCATATCATAACTTAATTGTGGAATTTGTAAGCATCTATCGATCTTGTTTTACTTAGCTCCGTCTATAATTAATAGAAAAAATAAATCTTTTATATTAAATATATGATTTCTTATGGGGTATAAAACTTGCATGAAACAAAGTATGGCACTGCGCCAACAGATCAAATCTTGAAAGATGACATGTTACATGGTTTTGAAAGAATGTGTATAGTTTATGAGTCAATTGTTGCATTGGTACGTCATTTCTTTTCGATTTACATTGATGTATATTATTTAATATTGCAATTTTCATTATTCTCACCAATGTATATACACTCATTACAGTTTATTTTTATGTTTGTAGATGGAAGAAGGTGAAGAAGAAGAAAAAAATCAATGTCGTGAACAAAACATTTTTGAAAATAACCCAAGTCATGGAAGTAGCTCTAGCGGTGATGGCAGTTCAAGCAAAGAATGATGATCACTATGTTTGGATATAAAAGAAATGTGTTGTACTATTTTTGGAAAAATGTCTGTGAAATCAAACATTTTCTTTAATGTAATGGACATAGTGTCCCAATTGAAAGATAAAAGGATACCAATAACTATCCCATTCTGCATGACAAAGAATTTCTTATATATATATATATATATATATAATAAAAAATGTTTTAATTTATTCTATTGTGTTCTCTATTGTCACTATTGTGTTCTCCATTGTCGTTCTCAAATGCAGTAATAAAAATTTAATTCATATGAATATTGTTATAACATATATATGTGTAGACTTTTGATGAATAATGAATTTTAAAAAACCACAATAATTATGATATGATATAACAAATTAATCTAAAAATCACATTCAAATCCATTAATAAAAATTTAATTAATATGAATATTGTTATAATATGTGTCGACTTTTGATGAATAATGAATTTAAAACAATCATAATAATTGCACTGCCAAAGGTCAATGTTTCTAAAAAATACAAAATGAAAACCGGTGCGCTTGTATTATTAAGTGCACCGATGCATTTTTACTACCTATCGGGACCGCACAAATACCAAAATCAGTTAAAAATATCAAGGCGATTGTGCAGTATGGCGCTCCGGTGCGTTTATCTATCTATACGCACGGGTATCGTTTTACCACCTATGAGCACCGCACGAATACCGATACCAATTATAAATTGCGGTGCGTCTGTGTGATATTATGCACCAGGGCGTTTTTTCTGTCTATACGCACTGGTGCATTTGGATGACCAATAGGCTCCGCACGAATACTGATACCAATTACAAATCTCGGTGCATTTGTGTGATAGTACGCACTGGGGCGTTTATGTGGCGATAAGCGCCGGTGCATTTGTATGACATATTTTCACCGCACGAATACTGATACCAATTGTAAACCTTGGTGCATTTGTGTGATACGATGCACCAGGGTGTTTATATAAGCATACACACTGGAGTGTTTATACGACCTATGGGCACCACTCAAATCCCAAGACCAATTAGAATGGCCCTGTGCATTGTATCACCAACACCAAGCCCGGTTCTGTTATTTTCCTTAACGGCCCGATGCATTCTCCTTCGATCACCCGGGTGCACTGTCTACAGATACGCACCGGTGCATTAAAACCTGATAAGAGCATCGATGAAAAAACATCTGTAATAACCTCCGACTGCCCATTTTTTTTTAGTTGTGTTGAATTTCTGTTAAAAGCTCCGCCAAAACCTCCGTTACCAAAAACGGATGTCGTAGCATTTTTTTTTTAACAATTTTGGCCAATTTTATAACACTAAAAACCTCCTTTATAACCTCCGCTAGAGGGTCTTTTCCTTGTAATGGTATGAGGATCATTTCAAACAGTAAGAGGAAATATTGGAAAATTCTTGCTACAATCCTCAGGTACAGGAAAAAGTTGATTCTTCATGTCATTTCTTGCATTAGCCTACATCAAATGATGATCACACTAATGAAGAGGTAGGTGAAATTTTTTCTTTATTCTTGTCTTCTAATCTGAAATAATTTGAGTACAAGTCAGATGTTAAGGTTCAATTTGTGGATAGAGTTGCTAAGAACCATGAAAAGATATTGAATTTTTAGAAGATAAAATTCAATCTTATAGGCTTCATGATCAAGATCAGTCTTTTCAAATGATTTTTATGCCAGAAAACAAACAGAGGGTGTTGCCACCTTTCTCCTTTGAGTTTGAGGAAGAATACACTGATTTTGAAAATCAATTTGAGAGCACACAAATGAAGTCTTATGTGGTTGATCAAAACATGGATGAGTTGTCAAAAGCTGCAGAATATCATGAGAATCATCAAACAGATCATGTCTTCTTTGATCCTATAGCTGACTATGTGGAAAGGTTCTATAGTCTAGATTTCTAGTTATACTTTCATTATGAAGATCAGATGCATCTTATGTTGCCTTGGTCATTCCAGTATCGTGCTTACTTTTGGTTCAAGTGCAGTCAACAGGTTCAAATCTCAGATCAGATCAATGACTAACTTCACTGGAAGTTTCATGTTGCTTGAGTTAAAAATGGAGATTGCAGCTGATAGGGTAGGCAGGAGCATGTGAATAAGCTCAAAGTTGACTGAGCATCTTTTCAGTAGGTACAGATTTGGTTCTTTTGTAGTGATCATCAAGCTTGAGCTCGAGGAGAAGGCCATAAGAGCTTGGCGATTTTTTCATAAATTTCAGTTTTTATTTCCAAGAAGATTGATAGCACTGGAACTACAGATTCTTTGGTGTACCACAGGGGCACACCATCCCAAGTGGAGCCACTGTTATCACTCAAAAAATTTAGTATATCATTTTGACAAGATTACTTAGGTTCATGGGTCAAATTAGGGTTTTAGGAGTAAATTTAAGATTTGATCAAGGGTAGGTTAGATTCTTATGGTTCAAAGCCCATCCTTGGGTTATGATAAAGTCTTCTTTTAAGTCCCTTCATGCCAAATATCCATCATTTTCATTTGTGGGTCATTTCCTAAAGGTTTCATGTCAAAACTGTTCAATTAGCCAAGAAACATCATTTTCATAGCGCCACTAGTTCAAAAAAGCATAAAAGAGCTACGAAAAGTGCTACGAAACTGCTGAAAGTTATGAAGCAAAAACCCTGTTTTCTGGTTTTGAGAAGTTAACTTCAAAGGTGGTTTCTGAGAAAAAAGAAGGTATTTTAAGAACTTGAGAGAGGTTATTTTCCAAAACATATCAAATAACAATAACCTCTCTCAATTTTCTCAGAGGTGTTATCCGTTGTGAGATAAAAGGTTTTCTTTGAATACCTATTTTCAGAAAATAAAGTTTTCATGTTTTACACATGTTTTTCAAAGGCAGTTTCTGGATAGCAAGAGATGTGTTTCAAAAACCCAAGAGATTTTTTTATTCAAGACATAATGGCCTACAAAAACCTCCTTCAGTTTCTCAAACTACATCATGTATTAGGAGATATAGGCTTTGTCCCAAGACCTATTTTTCAGGAAAAAAACAGGAGAAATCTGCAAGAAATGCCGCAAGGAAGCTAGAATGAAGTGTTTTTCAGTTCATATGGATTTTTGATTTGATGAAATAAATGTTATTTTTAGTTTTGGCACATTTATAGTTTTCACTTTGAAAAAAATTGGACAAAACTGCTCACTTAGCAGTTTCGTAGCGCAAATAGTGTAAAAAGGGTGAAAAGCGCTATGAAACTGTTGTAGCAGCGTTTTTCACTCTTTCTCATAAATGTTTGAAGGGAAAAAGTATGAATTTTGACCTGAAATTGTTAGGGAGGATGTATTAAATGATAATGAAGATAATCCTGGAGGAAATAAATCAAAATTTTGAAGAAGAAAGGGTAAAATAGCTGCGCTACGAAAAGTGCTACAAAACTGTGTTGTTTTCGTAGCACAAACTATTACAGCTTATTTGAACACTGTAAAGATTGTTTGGGACAGCTGAAGCTTAGGGAGGATTTTTGGCAGGTGTTACTTTAGTTCCTAACAGTAAAGGACCTCGAAATGATGAACTCATGATGGTCAGAACATCTCAAAACTGCAAAGAACCCTATGCCTAGAAAACAGGGGACTGTTTCTTGCTTTGATGGAGGTCAACATTATGGTCATCAAGATTTAAAGCAAATCATCTAGATTTGACCAGGTGTCAATAAATTTGGCAAAGGATGTAATTTAATTAAGATAAGGTTGTTATAGATAGGTGATTAAGAGTTTGAAGCCTATTTGTAATAGGACTGTTTACTAGATTAGTTGTCTTTTTGTAATAAATACCATGTCATATGGTTATGCAAGGTGTCAAGTGTCAGGAATTCGATGTATCAAGCTCAAGATAAGGTTATCTCATGTTTTAAATGGCCTATGAAGGACCAAGAAGTCGAATATATCAAGGTTGGACATTTTTAGCAAGAGACTGTGTTTATTGTAAGTGACTGGTTTTCATCTTAATACAGAGTTTTCTACTTAGTCAACTTGAGATTTATAAAGAGTTCTAGTGTATTCTTGTTCTAATTGCATCTTATTACTATCCTATTGCAGTGGTGTGTGTTTATGTTACTCATAATTCATCTTTGATGGTCTGACTTCCTATATAGATAGACTGAATGTGTTTTTTACTGTTTCACATGTGTATCTCTTGACTTGAACTCTGATATGCCTTGACTTCCATGCTAAGTAGATTTTTTGGTTTTACTGAAACTATTTTGACTCCATAAGCCCAATGTGCACTTGCTGATGTGATTTTCAACCAATATCTATCATTTATCTACTTAATACCCCTCATAGAGTTAGCCATCTATATTTTTATCAAAATCATTAACCCTTTAGAGAGCCCTCTCAGGTTGAGGAGGCTAAGCCTCAATCGAAAGATTGGTTTGAAATAGTTACATGAGATTTATTTGATTAGCAGCCTATCAGGTCTAATTTTGTGATAACAATATGTATCCTCAACAATATCAATATCAACAACCATACCCTCCACAACCATTTCCTCAATACCAACAATTCCAACAACATCAACCAATGCCATTTCCATCTCAAAATCAACCAATGATAACTCAACCACAACAGCTTCAGCTACCTACTAACCAACCACCTCCTAGACCAACACAATTGCCAGCTCAACCAGTAGCTAATCCAGGTAACAAGGTGGATAGACCGACATATCATGTGGAAGAAACAACATATTATCCTACTTATTCAATTCCTCCTATACAAGATGTCCACTTAAGGTCTGGGAAGGTGTTACATAAAGATTCTCCTTCGATAATTGAAGAACAAACTGAACAAGGAGAGCAAAATCAATAATCTCAACCAGAACATCAAATTCAAAAAGGTAAATCTATTATGACTCAAACTCCACCATATCCGGAGAGATTAATAAAACAGAATATCCCAATATCTCTACCTGAATTTAATATTCTGGATGAATTAAAAAATACATATGTCAAAATTCCTTTGTTGCAGGCAATTAAATATATTCCAATATATGCAAAAAAAATAAAGGAATTATGCATTAAGAAATCTGGTAGGAGAAAGAAGGATCCACCTACAATCCAGGTAATTGGAAGTTTAGCTAGTCTCATGTCTATAAACACAAGCACTGAAAAATATGTTGATCCATGAATTCCTATGGTTACCATTTCGATTAACAAATTTTCAGTGCCAAATACTTTAATAGACTTGGGAGAAACTATCAATGTAATGACTACAGAGACTATGAAACATTTGAATCTGAACAACATTAGACCTACTACTACAGTCTTAGAATGTGCAGATAGATCTAAAGTTGTACCAGAAGGTATATTGGAAGATATCATTGTGTCACTGGATTCATGGGAGTATCCTGTAGACTTCTTGATTTTGCAACCGAAAACAAATTTAGGAGGGCATCCCTTAATTTTAGGCAGACCATGGTTAGCCACTGTAGATGCTTACATTGGGTGCAGGTCAGGAAGTATGATTATTGCACATGGAGATGAAAGAAAGCATGTTACATTTTATCCTCCTGTTCAATCTCCTTCTTTATTATCATGGCTTGATGGAGAGGAACCACAAGAAATTCAATCGGTTCTTAGTATTAATCAAGTTTATAATTTTAGACAGGAGGAAGGAAATGAGGACTTGTTAGATCTTTTCATCTCAGAACCAAATATTTCAGAGAAGCTTATAACACTAGTACATTTGGGGGAAATTCCGACACTTGGTTCCGACGCTTTTGACCAAATGTCAGAAATTTCCCCAAATTTTTTCAATCCCGCCCAAAACCGTCGCTATACCGATGATTAGAGAAAAGTATCGCAATACCGACACTCAGACAAAGTGTCACAATTGCGACGTTTGGAGGAAGACGTCGCAATTGCGACACTATGCCCCAAAGCGTCACTATTGCGACGACTGCCTCCAAACGTCGCAAGTGCGACACAATGTCTAAGTGTCACAATTGCGACGTTTGGAGGCATTCGTCGCAATAGCGATGCTTTGTCTGTCGTCGGTATAACGACACTTATATGCGTGCTACATAAAAATACGACACTTATATGCGCACTACATAAAAATGATTTTATTAAAAACTACATTAACGTCTGATATCACGTGCACATTCACCCTCCGCTCTTGCAGAACAACATTCGCCCTCAGCTCTTGCAGAACATCATTTTCCCTTAGCATTCGCCCTCAGCTCTTGCATAACAGCATTCACCCTCAGCTCTTGCTGAATAGCATTCGCCCTCAGCATTCGCCCTCAGCATTCACCCTGAGCTCTTGCAGAACATCATTCGCCCTCATCATTCTCCCTCAGCTCTTGCAGAACAAAACTCACCCTACATTCACCCTCCGCGTTCACCGTCAGCTATTGCAGGACAACATTCGCCCTCAGCTCTTGTAGAACAACATTCATCCTCAGCTCTTGTAAAATGGTAAGTTCTTACTACAGGTCCTTCCTCCTATAGTAGGGTTGACTCTATTTGGGTTTCTTTGGTCAATTCCATTGGATTGTGTTAGGCTATAGGGTTCTCTCTAGATGTCTCCCAATGCTCTTTCGGATGAGTTTCAAAGAGGATGTGTAAGATGTGTTTGTGCTTGCATGAATTTGAATCCACCAGTTTCATGAAGTTTAAGCTATGGATTTTAGTTAGAAAAACTCATCCATCTCAACATCCAGTAACGAATTGCCCTTGGCCTGATCTATATTGAAGGTGAAGTGCAAAGTGGTATAGAATGGGAGATCGAAAGTCATCAACTTTATCACAAGGGTAGTATTGTAGATCGAAAATGATGAGCTTTAGTTCTCCAGATTTGGGGATTTTCTGATGACATACCAAATGTCACATCCATACAACCATATCAATGTCAATGTTGAGATCATTCTCATATAGATATAGGTCACCGATATATAGGGTTAATATCATCATCACTATCCATGGAAACCGAATGGTTACAAAATCTGTGATTGTGGTTGGCTCATTTATAATTATTACCCATTTACAGTAGAGCACATAAACACTAAATATGGCCTGAGCAGAGCCTTTACAACAGGTAATGGAATTGCAGCTGCTTCATCAATAACCAATAGCTCCACTTGAGAAAAATTTTCATAATCTTGGGGCTGGATATACTGCAGAGCAAACAATTGTAGTTATCATTCATGCTCCAATATATTAATATACTTTTTACATTGAACTGAAGAAAGGGAAACAAGAAAATGCTAGCCATCATACAATGCTTTGACATAAGATTTTTGAGTGACATACTTGAAAAAAATAACTCATCCACTGATATTTATAATCATTTGAGTTATTCAAGTTAAAAACAATGTCAAGAATCAAGATTCAATACCCTCTATTATCTTCATCACCCAATACAAGATTTAAATTTTTCCCAAAGAAACGCTTATTAATTTGGCAACCATTATTTCTCCCCGCTTTAAAAACCCTACATTTAAATGAAAACAAGCATTGCATTTCAACTACAAAAATCTATTAGTGTTCAAATGTACATGTGTGCATCACTTGTGTAGGGTATTCCTTTTCCACTTTCACATTATCCAAGAATGTGTGCAGTATAGTTCATATTTTTTGTGATTTAGATTATCTTGAAAAGGAAAGGTAAATTATTTCCCATGGAAAAAGAAGGTTTTCCCTCTTTACTACTAGAAATGGTACAACAAAGTTCCATTTCTACCTGAAAGTCCTATGAAACAGGAACCAAATAAAGGCCATGTCCTCAATGGACATCATTTGGCTTTGAAAATGGCCATTGCACCGTGTTGTTTCTTATATTACATCACGATAGTTTCTTAGGTCATTTATTGTTTCTTGAGATGAAAAACAACCAAAGAAATTGTGAAGATCCTTTCAATAAATAAATGACCATTTCTCAATCATATCTCAACTATTTTTTATTTTATTCTGTGGTTGCTTAATTTGAGAGAAATTTGACACTTTTATAAGGAATATAACATAAAAACACAAAATGGGAAGTAATTGATGAGGTAGATGACCTTTAGTTGTTATCAATTAAGAATTGATAATACACGATGCATGTTCTGTACTACAAACTAGATTCCTTCCTGGAGTTAGGACACAGAGTATTGAATCAAAGTTGCAGTTTCTAACTTCTTGTATTGGTTCATCAATCTTGAAATTAAGACATTGCATGTCTTCATTGCTTCATGTTTGAATAATTTGCATTATATCGTACAATAGGAAATTAGGAATTATGATTATTATTACTTTATGGATCTGTTAAGTTACTTTTAAGTTTGCATGGTTTAGTGTGAAATTATTCTTGTGTGCCCCTAGGCCCAGGTGAAGGAATGCCAAGGACTAAGAACCATATTTTTTAAATGGTATTGTTTCTTATACCCAAAAAACCCTCAACATCACTTCTTATTAGTTCTTAACAATAGTGTTGTAAAAAATTTGAGAATTGATATAGCAAAATCTCACACTTCTCAAGATAAAGTCCTAAAGCTAAAGTGTGATACCATGTGTAATTCAATAGCCCCATTGTCACCTCACCAACCTCTTTTCACTTCGGGCTAGCTCTCCTCCAACTCAAGGGCGGTTCTCCCTAGTAGATGTTAGGGATCTAATGGCCCAACAAAACCAAGTCAAGAGCCCCCTAACTCTCTATGCTTACTACTATCAATCAAAATATTGAACAATAGGGTCAGACATGCATCCTGAAGATAAAATTGCCAAGGTATTTTTGGGTAATTTCAAAGGGAAAGTCCCCAAACATAGATAATCAAGGAATTATAATGTGATTTCAAACATTAAATATCAACAAAATCATTTAAAGGATATTGAAAGGAAAAAGGTGATGGAAGATAGAAAGTGCCTTACTTAAATGCTCTAAGGATTTTTCAATAGTTGCTCCAAAAGCTTCACTTCAAGGCCCTTCAAGATCGCCTCCAACAATGCTATACCATCAGCTTCAACAATGTTGCTCCAAAAATGTCCTCAAGGTCTTCACAACAAGTTTACTAGAAGTTGCTCCAACAATATATTCAATAAGGTCTTCATCGTCAACTCGTCTCTTGTTTGGGTGCCTTAATGTGCAATGACATGTTTCCAGGACTGAATTCAATGCAAGGCATATTTGAAACTCTAACTCTATCTTTCGGTGTCTTATTAGAAATTATTTCAGTTTTCATTTTGTGTTTTCAAGTTAGATATTGTTTTCAAGTTTTTACATTTATAATTTTATTGCAATGTGGCAGACTGATCATAGAAGTGCAGGAACAACCCCGAGACGGGATGATCGCGGAAAGAGGCCAGCGGAAGAACATGTAAAGTGCCAACATTTCTCTATCTTCAGGTATTTTAGTTATTTACATAATTGAAATAATATTAATTTTGTTCAAATATGTAGACACCTAGCCATGGTACGCCTGATGATTCCCTCTTTGAGGAAGATATTTCTTCATCCCTATCTCCAGCGTTGTTGTTGCGAAAAAAGGCATGAGATGCAAGGTCAGAATTTAATACTTTGATAGATGCACCTCAAACACCTGAAATAGAAGAGAGGATAAAACAAATTATGACCCAGCTAGAAACATATCAGGTAATAATAAAAATTCAAAAGGATACTTTTTTTTTGTTTTGCATGAGATGAATTGTGATAGTTTGATTTTTAATTTTTACATTGACTAAACTAACAAAAATTTCTTTTGTATGTAGTGTTTTCTGGCACTTGCTGAACCCGGTGTTGGTGGTAGTGGGACACAAGGGCAAGAGATTGCCCAACAACCCTCTCATACGCCTTCTACTCCTTTAGGTGCCAACCAAGAAATACACCCTGCCCAAGCAGACACCCGGCCAACCGCTGAATGTGTTGGCAGTGATGAGGCTGATATGGCCAACTACATTATTGCGTTTCTTGGAGCTACACATGTCAGCTCCACAGGGACCATTAATGGCACATTGTTGGTGAACAATGAAGGTGTCCCTATAAAGCATGTACAAATCCCAGGTAAATTTTAATATTTTAACTATTTCATGTACTCTATCTAAAACATATTTATCATGATTTTTATTTTTAAATTAATGATAATATCTTCTTCTTCTTTTTTCTGTGTAGGAAAAAATGAGTTCTACAGGTTTTTGGAGAGCCATGCATTGGTAATTTTTGGCCCAACCATATGCACAAGGTGGAATTCCCAGAATTCCAACCTGAAAAAAGAACTTCTAGATTATCTAGAAGCCCTTTTTGGGGTCGGCACATTTGACAGAACAGCGATGGCTCGGGTAGCTGGAAAATATTTGAAATATACCAGGGACACCTATAGGACGCAATTTCAATTTAACCCTAGATACGAGTGTCCTCTCACAGTTCCAGAGAGTGAGTGGAGAGCACTCATCCATGACAGAAAAGAGAAAAGGGCAAAGAAAGAAGGAAAAATGCCAACTAGACTCGCAAGGTAAATTACAACTTTAATTCAATAGCTTTAATTTTCTCTATGTCTAAAATAAAAGTGTGCTACGTCATATATGACTTCAATATTTTGATGCTAGGTTGCCTGACACCTCGAAGGAAACCAAAGCTAGGATTGAAGAAAAGGGCCATCACAATCTAGGCCAGGGCGGCTACTTGA
This sequence comes from Pinus albicaulis, assembly GCA_034641835.2. Taxonomy (NCBI): domain Eukaryota; kingdom Viridiplantae; phylum Streptophyta; class Pinopsida; order Pinales; family Pinaceae; genus Pinus; species Pinus albicaulis. The sequence continues at coordinate 68,078 of JAXQQM020067846.1, forward strand.
AATTAGCCGCAAGAATTGTAATTAAGTAGCTAAACATCTTATAATTAATTGTATCGCCTTCCAACGTTTTTGTAATCCTATCAAATATGATTAAAAATACACAATCATATGTAATGTAGGGTGATGAATTTAGAACATAAAATACAGAGGAAGATAAAAATATCGCTTTCCATTTCGGCTATCAAGCCATAGTTGAACGTCGCAGAAGCTTGGGGCAGGTCCCAAGATCCAGAATGCCAGATAAGGTAAAACATTAACCTTTCAATATGTTTGTTTTCATCCATAAATTTAATTTCTAACAACTTTGTTTAAATCAGGGGAGCAGCACTACCGACGAGGAAAATAACCCGGTTTTAGAGCCAGATGTAGATGATCCTCATGTGCAACCTGATCATTGTAGTGGGGACCAGGCCGACAATGCTACTGTCAGTGAGGGCCGTGACGGTAATTAATTTCCACTTATAATTTTTTCTAATTATACCTTGATGGTTGTCCTTATAACGTTTTTTGTTTAAATGACAGAGAATGTTTCCCTTGAGGATCTTACCACCAGAGAGGAAGACAGGGCAATAGTCCCAATGGTGACAACTGGTGCACCAGGTAAATAATCTCATTGCAATTTTTTTAATTAATATTACCGAACTAGTTCAATGATATTTAAAAACTGACAATTAAAATTTAATATTATCTATTTTTGTAGGCGATGCCCCGTCACTGGATGAGACCAAACATCGTGACTACGCAACTAGGTCAGCAGTGCGGGTCGAAAGGCACGAAATAGGAGCAAAGCATGATGATATTGATGATGTAATTAGGAGCTTTAGAAATAGGAAGAAGAAAAAGAAAATTTGATAATGTAAAATATTGTATTATTATAAGAAAAACATTACCATACTTGGAACGTTTTTTGCGTTATATAAAAAACTCATTTATCATACAATTTTTATGTCAAGCATTAATTTCAATGTTTCCTTGCATACTTTTTGTTGAATTGTTTTTTTATTAGTTATTGAATATTTTTTTTTATGCTCATGAAAGTAAAAAATGAAATATAGATTGGGTATTGGGGAATTGAGAGTGATGTGAGGAGGGGGAGAGGCCATAAGAGCTTCTACCTTCATGTGGTTGGCCCTGTTTAGTAGAGAATAACTTATTGGAGCGATTTAATCTTGGAGCAAACCTCCCTCGATCCAGCGTAGCAACAAAAAAGTCACTGTTGACTGAGTTGCTACTCTTTCAGATCGTGGGAGGCTTGTTCCAAGTTCATGCGACTCCAATAAATTGTTCTTGAAATGAAGATGAGCTTATTCAGGTATGTTTTGACATTTTCAACATATGTTCTAGCATTATCATAAGAATGCATCTTAGAGTAAAAAATACTACATCAATTACTTTTATTTATTGTATAGATAATGATGGATTTTGATTGACTTGGCAGTGCAGGTACAAATCCTCTTGCATCATGAGTAATACAACTTGTCAACCAGGGTCATGTCCAGGATTATTTTGCTTGTGCGCTTGACCAGGTTCGTAATGTCACATTTTGTAAGTTCCTTTACAGTTCATAATTCAATATTAAGCTTGTTCATGTTTATTATCTAGGTTTTTTGTATGTGTTTTTTCATCTATTTGATTGTAAGCAACTCTGCATGTTTCCTGTTGTTCACTATGATTTCTCCCATTACCACTCCCAGGATGAATCCGACTTTATTCTTACATAGGTTACTTTATTGTTACTATTATTTCTCCATTTACAATTTCATAGGTTACATCATGTAAAGTTGTCAATCTCAGGTTGGTGATGAGCTTTAATTCTCCAGATTTGGGGCTTTTCTGATATTTTCTCCCTCATGTAATTCCTGCATCACCTCGTTGTTTGAGCATGCCAATTGTCTACCACTTGTACCAATTGGCACATGTCAATCTCTGAGTGGTGCCACATTTCACCTATTTTTAGCCCACTTGACCACCTGAAAAACTTAAATCCACACACCATGTGTCTTTATCATGGAGTGCCACATGTCCTAGATATTTAGGCCGATAGGCCTTCTGTTATGAAAGAGAACAATTTTTTTTTGTCAACACTTCTTATCTAGGCACAACACCTGTTACTTGTTTAATCTGACAGTCACAGTCTCTCGAGTTACCTTCTAGGTTTGACATACCACTGGTTTCTGGTATATTTCCATGGAATCGGTCTGAAAATACCAGCAACAATCCACACACCTGCAACCATTGACAGACCTGCCATTTTAGTAGCTGCATTTCGGCAACTACCAATACACCTACCATTTTAGTTGCTGCATTTCGGCAACTGCCAATACACCTGCCGTTTCATTCTCCTGGACTCTGTGTATGCATATTTTTCATATAATTTTATCACGAAGTTGGCTGCAGTGCTTTGACATGCCTTTGAATATTTTTGCAGGTTAGAAGACATTTCAGGCCAGAGCTATTGAATAGACTTGATGAGATAGTTGTATTTGATTCTCTTTCTCGTGATGAGCTCAGAAAATTTGCTAGACTACATATGAAAGATGTAGCGATTCGTCTTGCAGAGAGATGTGTTGCTTTAGGGTTTACAAATGCTGCTCTGGATCTTGTTCTTCAGGAAGCCTATGATCCTGTAAGTAATCACTTTTTTTTTCTTTCTTTCTTATTCAAAGTCTATCTTGCCAGGGGATGTGCCCATTATGGTTTGTTATGAGACCGTTGTCAATTTCATCACCGTCCCTCATAATATGTTTGATTGTGTTTATAAATAATAAACAATTATTACACCAAACAATAAACGATTAACTGTACCATGAGTAATATGATATCTTGAAATAATTCTCATTATAATTTCATAACCTCTGCTCTCACTTGGTGGTGTCTATATCACTAAGTGTGTCTTCTTTAAAATTATAGTTACAACAGACAATGAACAATCAATTGCACTGTGAGTGATATCTTGTAATAATTCTTATTATAATTTCCTAACCTCTACTCTCACTAGGTGTATCTATTTTAAAATTATAGTTTCAATGGTAGATACATTGTTATCTTAAAATTATAGCTTTGATGGTGATACCTTGTGATTGATAATGCAGTTTGAAGTAGCTTTGGCTTTGACTAATATAGTCTCAAGAACCTCTGAGAATAAAAAGGTTGTGATTGATTACGGGGCACTGCCTATATTTGTGGAACTTCTTACATCTAGGAATGATAATGTTAGAGAACAGGTAGCACGTTTATTTTAGAAGCATAAAATTATTCTTCCCAACTATCTTTATATGTCTGTAATTTTGGAATTTGATTTAAAAAAATAGTACCCAAATTTGAGTTCAACTGGTGTTCGTGTAAGGCTGTTTGGGCTTTGGGAAATATTTTTGGAGACTCTGCAACATTTAGGGATCTTGCCCTCAGTCGTGGAGCTCTGAGGCAGGTGCTTGCCTAGTTGAATGATACTGCCAGAATTTCAATGATAAGAAATGCTACATGGGCTCTGTCAAATTTTTGCCGTGACGTAAACCCCAACCACTATTCGAACAGGTAAGCAGAATACATTTTCTGCCTCTTCTTCTTAGTTCGCAGATACTGTGGATTTTTTTTATAGATCTTGGTGCTTGGTAGATTTGGACGTAATATGGACCTAGGCGCTTGTTCATTACAATGACTTCGTCATCAGGTTTTAGAAAATGCTCAGAAATTTGGGTTTCACAAGGGGATTACCCTTGCTTGCAATTATCGATTATCAATCACATTCAAAAAAATTCTTTCGTAGCATTGCTGAGCTCTTTGTAGGTGAATTTCCAAGGAAATTTCACAATATCTGAACTAAATTTGTCTGTCCTTTTCAATACTCTGCGCTTGTAATAGAACCAGACAAACAATCTAGTGGCCAATGCAACAACAACAACACCTCTTGTTGCAATGCCTGCAATTCACCCTCTCTGCACGCATGAATGACTATGGCACCCTCTTTTGTGAACAGGTACTGGAGCTGAAGGTACTGGTTTCGATTAGGATCGTGGAATTCAACATCCAAAATAGTATCAAATTCCACTGCAATAGTATTCCCCGGCGAGGGCAATAGTTCATTGAGACCTATTGGACTCATCACCCCCAAATAGCCTCCAAGGCTACCCAGAGTGTGATCATCTTTGTTGCTGAGTATATTTTTATGTTTTCAGTGAGAGTTTAGGGTTTCTCTAACATAGCTTCAGAAATCCGATTCATTGCCTGCTTGAATATCGTCACATAATACTCATGGTTTGGATTGATGAGCATGTTCTGAATGGTTGGTTGATTCATAAGAACCACCCATATAGTCATCTTAAGATATTTCAGAAGGTTTCTCGGGTTTCCTTTTTCACCGTTTCTAGTGGGTGGGATGGTGTGGGGTGATCCATCAATACTGGTGCTCTTGTAGTAGGGAATTTGTTTTGGGGATATAAAGGAGCATTTGATGTAGATATCCCATTGGATGCATTCATAGATGGGCACGAGAGGTCAAGAATTTAAATTAAAAATATGCAACCTCTAGCATGGCAACCTGAAGGCCGCGAGAGACACTGGTTAAAGATTTTTTTGTGCTGGCCTTAATATAGTCATGATTTATTTTTATTATCTTAATGCAAATATATAGTCTGGTCTGATTAAAATGAGGATTGTGGTTGCATTTCTCTTTGATTGTTTCTCTCTTAATGCTCCAGAAGTTGCCAAAAGTTGCGATAGTTGTTTAGTTTGCCTGTTACAACTTAAAAGTGGTTTTTAGCAATGGGAGTCATGTTTTTTAAGGTTCATACTAATATGAAGATCTTGTAATTCTATATTCAGGATAAGAGAAGATGGCCTCTACTTTTGGCAGTATGAAAATAATTTCCACATCTACCTCATTGGGTAACAATGGAAAGGGGAAGAAGTTGGGTGCAATGTTTGATAATTATGGCAGACAATTGTCTTCTCTTTCAGTTTTTTCA
>JAXQQM020081395.1:0-17273 GCA_034641835.2 Pinus albicaulis
GATCAAGGAAACTTTGTACTACGTTTGGCCAAGCTAATAAAGAGGAGTTGCAGCTACTTTTATGGGATACTTGTGGTATTGAATTTCTATCATAGTTTCTTCTTCAGTATCATATGTTTGAAAGTATTGCATTCATGTTCACTTTCATTTCTATATTATGATCTTTTACAAGTTAGAAATTTAGAATACATGTATGCCATGCTCTGTTTTGGGTAATTGATCATATTTTGTTCATTATCTTCTGTCTGAGAAAAATAAATCTCTTATGATTTTCTCAGCCTTCTTATAGTTTCAAAATCATTCCACAACCATTTCCTTCAAGTGATTTGCATTGTACCTACCTTGCCCCATTAATCCCTGCAACCCTAACTCATTTTCCTTGACCTAGCTTTCCTTGACCTAATTCCTTAATTCAACGATTTCCCCAACCAAAACCAATTCAAAAAAACCCCTTGCACTCTATACCTAGCCTAAAAACCTTAATTTCTCCAACCCTCCTGGCTATGACTCTTTTGGAGAGATCCCTCTCCGGCTTGATAGGGCTAGCTATAAAGTCAAAGTCTTGTTTTGTGGTTACCTCTGTTGGGATTCCTTCTTCAACCTTGGGAATCTGGAGGAGTGATAACACCAAGACCGGTCGAAAAATAAGTGGTTGGATCTAGATGGATCTAGAAGGTGAAGAAAGCTGCTAATGGGAGTGTGGAGAAGTACAAGACCAGATTTGTGGCCCGGGGATTCTCACAAGTTGAAGGGATTGACTATGAAGAGACTTTTGCACCAATCCTGAGGTACTCTTCCATTAGATCTATCCTTGCACTCTCAGTGTAGATGGGGTGCTGCATTCATCATATGGATGTGAAAACTGCGTTTCTCAATGGAGTTCTTGAGGAGGAAGTGTACATAGAGCAGCCATAAGGTTTCAGAATATTTGACAGTGAGTCGCATGTGTGTCGAATCGAGAGAGCATTGTATGGGCTGAAGCAAGCACCTCATGCTTGGTACACTCATATTGATAACTATTTCACCGAATTGGGCTTCACCAAAAGTGAAGCTGATGCAAACCTGTACCAGATTGTGATTGATGGTAAGATTTTTATTATTTTACTTTATGTAGATGATCTCATCTTGACAGGTGATGAGTAGCTGATACTTTATTGCAAAGAGGACCTTGCAAGAGAGTTTGAAATGAAGGATATGGGACTCCTTCACTATATCCTTGGTTTCGAAATATGGCAGCGTGTTGGTGAAATTTTTGTTTCTCAAGGCAAGTATGCCAAAGAGATACTGGGTAAGTTTCACATGGAGAGTTGTAAACCCATGGACACTCCTCTTCCAGGAAATTGGAGGAAAGAGGATGCAACTTTAAGAGAAGTAGTGGACGCTACTGTCTACAGGTAGTTAGTGGGTTCACTGATGTATTTGGTGAACACTAGACAAGACATTTGCTATGCAGTTAACCAGTTGAGTCAAGCTATGGTTAAGTTGACCACGCTCTTTTGGAAGGTGGGGAAGCATATATTGAGATATCTCAAGGGTACAACAGATTATGGATTATGGTACAAAAATATAGAGGGAGTGACACTTCAAGGCTTCACGGATGTAGATTGGGCAGGTAGTCCATCCGACAGAAAGAGCACATCAGGAGGGATCTTCAACATAGGATCGACAACAATTTATTGGTACAGCAGGAAGCAGCGTTTCGTGGCATTCAGTTCAGCCGATGCAAAATACATGGCAACAATTCAAGCTGCATGTGAGGACATCTGGATGAGAAAGATCTCGTTTGGTTTGTTTGGTTCTCAGATGGATCTGGAGGTGATACATTGTGATAACCAGAGTTGCATTAAACTCTAAGTTAATCTGGTATTCCATGATATGTCCACATTAACATCAGGTACCACCATCTTAGATATTGTGTCCAGAGATGCGTAATGTTACTTCAGTACATTCCCATGGAGGATCACGATGCAGATATTCTGACGAAGGCGCTCACCAGGAGAAAATTCGAATACCATAGAGGCAGGATCAGGGTGGTATATAATCTCTTTCTTGTCGAGAGGGAGTGTTGAAGTTCAACAAGAAATTGTAACACCTACACTAGTGTGGGACCAACAGGTCTTAGCAACACCTACACTGGTGTGGGCTAAATTTGGTGTAGTGTCTAATTTAGTTTTCCCTTAATTAAGTTGGAAAATAAATGTAATCTTATCTCAAAATCACTTGTAAAAGTTAACTGAGTGTGATAAACTCAGTTATCTCATGAATTTCGAGTTGAGGGTAGTTGGTGAGGCATGTAGAGTAATTCTAGTTGCAACAGAGTTTGAATTGCAGTTGGTGCATTAGTTAATGCATGAGAAATCAATTAATTCAATCTAGGTGAGTTAAAGTCAGTTGTGCTAGTTGTAACTGTTTCTTGCACTAGTGAGAGATCAAGTGAATTAAATATTATTTGATTCACAATCAGTGATCTAACATGCAATTGATGATTTACTATTATTAGTTGCATGCATGTCAGTTCCAGTGGAGACCCAATTGAGACAAAGGTGAAAAGGATGTTAAGTATTAGTTGAAGGAGTATTGGGTTGCACCCATGCAACCAAACACCCATTGGATTGCCCCTGTTCCTTGCGCAGTTTAGGAAGACGAAAATTCCTATTCTTTAGGGATTGAATTCATCAAGATTGCGCAAGTAAGGCAGGCTATTTAGAGGTTGAGAATTGGCTAAGTGTTGGCCAGTTTTGTCTGGGACAGTGTGAGACAATTAGCTGAGTGCTGGAGACTCTTGTGAGAAGAGGGAATTGTATTTGTTTCATGTATCCATGCTGAATATACAATAAAAGATATTGGGGCTTTGAGCAGCAAACTTTCCCCGGGAAATTATTTGTGTTGTGGTTTGATTTGATTCTTTCTTTGCTTCATGTGATTGGCGATTGTGTTTATTTTCTGCAATTTATTTGTAGAAGCGATTTAGTATCTAACTTTAGTACATTGTTAGATTAGATTGAATCAATGATATACATATATGTTGTATAATTTCTACAGGTTGCCCACAAAGTTCTTCATCATAGTCCCATATTTTCATATTTCCAATTGTTCAAGTGAAAAATCATAGCACAAATTATAGATTACTATGCATGGAATAGAAGTGAAGTTGGTGTTATTTAGCGACATCAAAGAAATATGGCCACTTTTCAAAGAAGAGCCTCATAACGTTAGGCTTTCATTGGTAGCTAATGGTGTCAATCCAATTAGACATATGAAGTCCATCAACTTAGTGTGGCTTATTTTTGCTATAAATAATAACCTCCCTCCTTGGATGTCAATAATAAGGGAGCACACAATGTTGGTAATGGTTTTCCTAGGAATTTATTCAAAATAATGTTTGCAAGTACATAAATTTTCCATTATACATTAGTTGTTTGTTAAATATTAATTTTATTATTGTTCAAAGGTAATACAAATATGTATTTTAAAATAATGAGGTAAGTACCAAGTTAAATATACAAATGTATTTATTTAGCTTCTTATTGATGAACTTCTAAAGTTAAGGGGTTGGTATCATTATGTATCGTATCTTGAAACCAACAAGGCAAATACAATTCCAATTCCTTGAAATACTCACATGGACAATTCATGATGCCTCAGGGATAAGACATTTTTGTGGTAATTAAAAAAGACAATGCACTTTAATAATATTTATTAATATTACTTATCCATGTATTTTTTTAATAATTAATTTGTATATTAGTACTAACATAATTCCACATCTTATGGTTCTTAAGAAAGGGTAAATTTGCATGTCTAGTATGTGGTCCTCTAATGTTATCTCAATGTTCAAGAAGTTTAGGAAAAAGAGGTGTTTGATAAGGATAGACATTTCCTCATCCCTAAGAACCATTTGTATCAAACTATTGAGAAGTATATTTTGATTGTATCAAACTATTGAGAAGAATGACACCTCAACTATGAAAATTGGAATATAATAAGAATTGTTAAGGTAAGAAATCAGTTTCTATATCATATGTAACTATATTATACAAATTTTATTTATATTGAATTATTTTTAACGTACCTTAATATTATTTATTTTGCTTTATGTTTTGTAAAGGTCATTAATGCATTAGTCAACTTCCACATATAATAAAAATAGATGCAAGTTAATAGGTTTCCTATTATGAGCACCTACATGTAGCTCATATGTTTTATACAATGCATATAGAAGGAATGTTATATAAATATTAAGGAGAATCTTAGATGGAAGGAGTAAGAAGGATGCAATTTCCAAAGTTTATAGTGGCATTTAGGAAGTCGATCTATAATGGGAAATTCGATTCACTATTCTAGTGATGGAGAACCAAACAATATTGCATGGTTATTTATAGGGTAGGAAAACAAGGTTGTAATATCTATCATTTGAAAAATATGTTTCCCACTTGTTCTACTTGAAATATAAAGAACATATTAACAAAGAAATGTGAATTTGGTGGGGTAAAAAATCACAATTGGAAACACCTTTATTGAGGTAAGTTGGTAAATTCTTTCTTCCTTTTCTAGAAATTCCATATTATTTTCAATTTAGAAAAAAATAAAAATTTCTATATTTTAATTTGTTCTACCTTTACTCTTCTAGACAACTATTCAAACAACATAAAATAGGTTATATCTGATACTTTAAAGTTCATGAGGTTACATGTCATGATTTATAATAAAAAATTTAACTATATAATTGTTGCATATGTGATTTACTAGCATTATATGCATAATATTTTGTACTTTCAAAATTGTATTAACATGCGTCAATATGTGTAGTTGGTTGTCATCTAAAGAAATCCATAGAGAAGATACAACATATTGGAAAAAAAGAAATTTGTCACTAATGTGTGAATTGAAAAAGTATTTTCCTCTGAATTTTTAAAATTCACATGAACACTACCCCATACACCAAGTTGAGGAGATTTAAAATTTTGGACCCATGTGCATAAGGTCAATGTGGATGGTGGAGATGCACTTGACAACTTTGATATTTTTTTTTGGCAAAGATCACATCCTGAGGGATCTATGCTCAATGGCTGAAAGTTAAGGGTGTTATGTAGGAGCATCCCACTTCCAAGTCAAAATTTATTTTGGCTAGAATATGCGTCTATTATATTCCAAGGGAGTTGGTTCCCTAAATGATTGAAATTGTTTAATTTGATGTATTTCCTAAGTTTCTAGAATAATTTTACATAAATTATTTAGAGTGAGGATTGATGTATTCAGATCTACTCTTTAGGAGAGATCTCAAGAGTACTTGGAAAGTTAGAGAGATTTAAGGATTAGTTCAATTTATGAGAGGATTTTGTTGAGAAGATTGTGCATATGAACTTGAATTAGTTCATAATTCTATTTTGTATCAATGTAATCAATTTCATAAAAATAGTGGCAAGTGCATAAAATAGATTCGAGAGGTTTTAAGGGACAAGTAGGGCCAAAATTCTGAGAGAGGGCCAAATGATGTATTTCAAGCCAATGGACATTTTGTAATTTATTGTATATAATATATGATGTTATGAAACCAACTCACAAAATAGAAGAAAAGAGAGATCAACGACTTAGAAATCAACCTCTTCAACGGGGCAACCTCCTTTACGTTACATAAATGAACAATTATTGGATGATACAAATGACAAAACCTCCTTTCTATATATAGGAGTCCATGGGGTCACAATATAATCCTAGCCGACCTAACAATAATAATGTAAGGGCACAACAATAACAATAGTGGGCTTTTATGGGGAACAATAATAACAATATGGGACTACAGGGGTACAATGCTAACAATAAGGGGGCTACACTAGCAATAATAAGGGAATACACTAGAAATATAGGGATCTAACATGCCCATATCCTTCAAAAAATTGTTGTCCTAAACACTTGAATAGTTTTGGATTCTTCTGTATCAAATTATCATCCTCCCATGTGGAATCTTTAGTGGGTAAGCTCCTCCACTTGATGAGATACTCTGAAATTGATCGATCTTGTAGCTGTCGAGTTCTTGTTTTCGTGACAGTTTTAGGTTCCAATATGATTTTTTACTTCCTCATCAAGTTCTGGCAATATTTTTTGAACTGGAAGTTTATCACCTATAACCTTCTTTAAGCATGAAACATGGAAAACTCGGTGCACTCGGGAAGAAGCAGGAAGCTCCAATTTGTATGCCATAGTACCAATGTTTTGCAACACCTTGTAAGGACCATAGTACTTTGGAGATAATTTATTATCCTTCTTAGCTTGCTTGAGGGACATTTGTTTATATGGTTGTAACCGTAAAAATACCCAGTCTCCTACATTAAAACTTCTCTCACTGTGATGTTGATATGTCTGTTGTTTCATTCGATTTTGTGCCAAATTTAGGTTATCCTTTAAGAATTGGAGAACTTGTTGTTGATGCTCGATGTGATCTTCCACTGCTTGAACCTTAGAATTTTCTCTTAAATATGATGTGATGGACGGTGGATGCTATCCATAGAGAGCCATAAATATGGTCATTTTTCCTGCAGTGTGGAAGGAAGTGTTATACCAAAATTCAGCGAGAGGTAACCACTTGAACCATTGTGTTTGTTTATAAAATACAAAACAACGAAGATATCCTTCCAAACATTTGTTCACTATCTCATTTTTCCCATTGGATTGAGGATGATAAGATGAGCTATGAGCCAGTTGAGTACTCAAACAAGAAAATTATTTTGTTCAAAAATTTCTTGTGAAAATGGGATATCTGTTGCTTACAATATTTTTTGGGTTTCCATGTAGCTTTTTAATTGTTTCCAAAAATGCAGTAGCAACTATACTCGCTTTAAATGGATGAGATAATGCACAAAAGTGTGCATACTTGGTAATTCTATCAACTACCACCATGATGACACTCTTTCCTTTAGACATAGGTAAACCTGTGATAAAATCCATTGAAAACTCCTCCCAATGTTGACTTGGAATGGATAAAGGTTGTAGCAGACTCGAGGTCTTAATTGTCACAACTTTATTTTGCTGGAAAACCAAACATTCTGCGACAAAATTTTGAATATCAAATTTAAGGCCATCCCAAAAAAAATTCTTTCTTCACCCTGTGGTAAGTTTTTAAAAATCCCGAGTGTCCTCCTAAGGGAGAGGTGTGCAATTCCAAAAGAATATTTTGTTTTAGTTGGGAATTCTTACAAAGATATAGGTGATCTTTGTACCATAAGGAATCATTTTTCCAACTAAATGTATCAGATGTATTGGGATATTGTTGCAAATTTTGAATGAGTGTCCACACTTCTTCGTCATTCTTTGATTCATCCCTTGCTTTGGTTATCCAATCTGGTTGGATAATAGAAATGGCACAAAGCAATGCTTCCACCTCCTCATCCTTTCTTGAGAGTGCATCTGCAACAACATTTAACTTCCATTTTTTGTAGATGATTTCAAAGTCATAACCCAACATCTTTGTAACCCATTTTTGCTACTCTTCTAAAGATAGTCTTTGTTCCAAAAAGTATTTAAGACTATCATGATCATTTTTGAAGTGTCTTCCCATTAGGTAAGGTCGCCATTTCTTTAGTGCATGTAGTATTGCCAACATTTCCTTCTCATAAATAGATTTATGTAAATATTTTTCCTTTGATTGGACGACATTCAAAAGCAACGGGTCTTCCTTCTTGCATTAAAAAAATACCAATTCCATTTCCTGAGGCATCACATTCCATAATAAAGGCTTTTGTGAAGTCTGGCGTAGCTAAGACCAGCGCTTGGCACATTGCCTTTTTAAGATGCTAAAAGGCCTTAGTTTCTTTAGGAGTCCATGAAAATTCATCTTTCTTCAATAATGTTGTTAGAGGTGCTGCTATTCTCCCATAATTATTAACAAACTTGCAATAATACCACATTAACCCAAGAAATCCTTGCAAATTCTTTATGGTTGTGGGGAATTTCCTTTCCTTAATGGCTTTAATTATGCTAGGGTCTACCTTAACACCCTTTTGAGATACAATATGACCCAAATATTCCACCTCTTGTACTCCAAAGAAACATTTGGAGGTTTTTGCATATAATTGTTTCTTGTCCAATAGTTTGAGCAATTTTGAGCCTCCAATTTGTCATAATTTTGTTGATGAAACCATCCATTTTCGCATCATTCCATTCACCCATTGTCATCATTTTTAACCATATTGTTGGGAAAAATACTGAGAGGGGGGGGTGAATCAGTATTTACTGCATATTCAAAACTTTTACTTTTTCTTGCTTCTAAAACCCATACGCTACTTTCCTAAAACAGAATCGCGTATATACGCGGATACCCTTTATGAAACTCGCGTATACCCAGATATATAATTATGTCATTAGTTCTTTACTTAAATCATTCCATCATTCATTCATCAGATGTTTAATAAACAGTAAACATGTGCAGTAGGAACAGAATAAACCATCACACAAAGCATCACACATGAACACCAGGATTTTTAGGTGGAAACCCAAGTCGGGAGAAAACCACCGCTGCCGTTGCTCAGCCTTCAATATTTTATTATAGAGAAACATCTTACCTTATATGTCTTTAGTGCAGTCCTCCCGATACATGGTACCCACCAACGCTCGTTTACAAACCTCTCCCTGAAGGCTCCATGAGCTCCAACCCCACGACTCGTTTACAGTCTCTCACGGAAGGGAGCAACGACCCACGATCAAGTTACAGACTCACACGGAAGGCTGCAATCAGCGAGCTACAACCCTCGGCACCTCTATGGACCACGTTTCCTTAGATTTTCTACTGGATCAAGCTTCCTTTAGGACACCACTTACCGGCCACACATTTCATCATATTTTTCGGGCCAGACCCTCCCATACTTTTAAGCTCAAACCTGTAAGCGTCTGAATAATCTCAGAGCATTAGAATATAGATAAACGGCTTAACCTGTGAAACCCAGTCAGTTATTTCTTACCACGGACTTCAGCAAACCCTAGTTTGCATGCAGCGGCACCTACTTTCTCTCACGATGTAGCGTATATCTTGTACTATCCCGCACAAGCCGGTGTATACTTGGCCCTGAAGAAATTATAAAGCCAATTTTATTGTATACCACGCTCTCTTCAGCGAAGCCGCGTATATACGTGCTTCCTCTTAGGTGAACTAGCGTATGGTTCTTCAGACTTTTATGTCATTGCAATTCTTCACAACAGATACATCACTTCAGATTTTACCCTTTACCTCAAACAGACGTTCGCCTCATCACAGATCTAATCATTCCAGAAACAGATCTAGCAAATACAAGTACGTTTCAGATCTAGATCCCCTTCTTCATCATTGGTGCATCATACATTCAGATCTATCATTCAATTGTAACCCTTTCCATTCAGATCTACTTCAGAGAGAAGTATTCATTCAAGCTCAGACATCTTGCACCCACACTCATGATTTGCACAATGAATTTCTTCTCTTTATATAGGTTTACCCTTTCTCAATACCATGAGCCCCTTTTTCAATACCATGAGCCAAAACAATACCATGAGCCCAAAACTACATTACTTCCGATGGTATTCCTGGACGGGGTCATTTAGGCGAATCATTACCCAATACAATGGGTCAATACCATGGTGGTTACCCCTGGTTTTGCGCTTTTTGAGCGCTTTTTCCCATACACGACAGCACGTTTTCCAGCGTGCACTCGCGCCCTAAATGAAGTCCGCGTATGCCTAGAGACATACTCTTTTCATCAAGATTTAGCACATGCGGAATTCCTTTCTTCATTTCCTTCTGTACACACTGTAGCACATGCGGAATTCCTTTCTTCATTGCCTTCTATACACACTGTAGATACATCAGATTTACTTCATCAGGAACATATTCTATTAAGCATAACTTCATCAAGTAAGTTTCCATCATCTTCATCAAGTGGGATGCCATTCAAGGATAACACTCAGCATCATATGGCTAGCAAACATCATTTACCAAGTCCATCAAGTCAAGAATAACTTCATCAGGTGGATTGCCATCAAGGACAACACATGCCAACAATCTCATGTCTTCATCTTCATTCAGTGGGTTGCCATCTTGACAACACTCTGCATCATATTGCCAACAATCTCCCCCTTTGGACTTGATGGCAACCACGATGGTGTTTGGTTACCACAACAGATAGGAACATTAAGAATACAATGACACCATGTCACTCTCTCCATTTTTGACACCATTCTTTTTCTTCATTCAAACACCATGTCACTCTCCCCCTTTGACATCAAGGGCAAAGGGCGGATCAAAAGCCAACATACTCTCCCTCTTTTCTCCTCATGTGGAAGAAGTGTTCTGTAGATCTGATATATACTGAAGTGACCAAGCTCCCCCTGAGTTCATGCTGAATCTTCAAACATATATTGCAATGAAGTACATGACTCTATGAACATCCTATCACCAAAGACTCATACTTACATCAAATATCCAACCAAGTGGATTTACATATAAGACTCAAGTACCCAACCAAGTGGGTTTACATATAAGACTCAGCTACCCAACCAAGTGGGTTTACAAAATTTGACTCAGCTACCCAACCAAGTGGGTTTCCAAATTTGACAAGTCCTTACATGACTGAATATTACAATTTTACATCATGGGTCTTAACACGACCTTTTCACCAAATTACAAATATGACTTTAAGACCAACACCAGAAAGTCCTCAATAAAGAGAACAAATTTCAGAACCACCATAATGCCAACAATGCATTATACTCAGCAACGCCAAAGCTCCCCCTGAATCTGTGCATCCAAGCATCCTTTTTATAAGACTAAGGCTCCCCCTTAGATTGTGCATCCTGAACACTTTCACCAACAAATCATCAAGGCATCTTTATCAAAACATGAGAAATAGAATTATGAGAACTGGAACACCACCAGAGATGCCAAACAGTATCAGAGATACCAAACAGCACTGCAGCTGTGCTGAAGAGAGCTGACTCCAAACAGAAAATTGTCAGCAATCAGACATACGCGGTTTTCTGTGCATGAACTCGCGTATATACGCGACTGTGTTTCAGGAAATCCGCGTATCCAATGCCATCTTCTAAATTTATGTAGATTTGTTCTTTTGACTGGCAGAGAACACTCCCAGCTTCTGTCTTAGATACTCGAACGCTTCCCTGGGCAGAGGTTTGGTAAAGATATCAGCAACTTGTTCTTTGGAGGGAACATACTCCAACTTCACCTTTTGCTCAAGCACTTGTTCACTTAAGAAGTGATACTTGATGGGAATGTGCTTGGTCTTCGAATGCATAACAAGATTCTTTGAAATACTGATGGCACTTGTATTGTCACACTTAATGGGGACAGGAGGTGTACATTTGATTTGAAAATCTTGTAAGGTTTGCATCATCCAAAGGATTTGAGTGCAACAAGATGCGGTAGCCACATATTCTGCTTCTGCTGTAGATAAGGCAATAGAATTTTGCTTCTTGCTGAACCAAGATACTAACCAGGGTCCCATATAGAATGCACCACCACTAGTGCTTTTCCGATCATCAACACTTCCAGCCCAATCTGCATCAGTGTAAGCATGAAGAGTAAGATCAGCATTCTTTGGATACCATAGACCAAAGTCTTTAGTTCCTTGTAGATATTTGAATATTCTTTTAACAGCCTGAAGGTGAGACTCTTTTGGATTAGCTTGGAATCGTCCAACAATCCCAACTGCATGCATAATGTCTGGTCTAGTCCGAGTGAGATAAAGTACTTGTGATAAGAATATACCATCTGTAGTTTGATGCACTTGTGTTGTTCAAGAAATATATTAGTTTCCAAGTAAGGACATTAGAAATCTCCAGTTCTTCGTATTAGAAGTAAATTTGACCATAGATTCTCCTTAATACTCCCAAAATGATATCACTTCCATACATACAACCACAATCAATAGTTTATCATTTTCAACTTTTGTGTATAAGTTGCTATCAGCAGACCCCTTTGAAAATCCTTGTTGATGAAGAGATTTGTCAAGACGATAGTACCAAGCCCTTGGAGCTTGTTTGAGACCATATAGAGCCTTTTTAAGTCTACAAACAAGATTTGCATCATTTCCCAAAATGAATCCTCCTGGTTGTTCTATATATACTTCTTCTTCTAGATCATCAGGAAACTTTTCTCAGATTTAACATCCATTTGATAAAATTTGATTTGTTGAAAGCTTGAAAAAGAAAGAAACATTTTGATGGCTTCAAGTTTAGCTATAGGAGAAAATGTTTCTTCAAAGTCTATACCTTCTTGTTGAGTGTACCCTTTATAAACAAGTCTAGCTTTGTTTCTAATAACATCTCCATTTTCATTTAAATTGTTTTTGAATATCCATTTTGTTCCAATAACATTTTTGTCATGTGGTCTTGGAACTAGTTCCCAAGTATGATTATTTTCAATTTGATCAAGTTCTTCATTCATGGCTTGAATCCAACATTCATCTTTGCTAGCTTGATTGACATTTTGGATTTCTCGGTGATAGAATGCTTAAAATACCTAGAAAGATCCACAGAGTCTCTCCTGTTTAGTAATTCCATTCCTTGTTTCCTGCAATTTGAGATCTTAGATGATTCTTAATTTTGGAAGACCGGGATGGATGCGGTGACCATATTTTTGTGTTCTTCATTGGATCCACTGACTATATCATTTCTATTTGATGTAGAAGGACAAAAATCACCATCATCTTCTTCTGTTGCTTGTTTTCTTCTTTAGGAGTTGCAGGAGACTCATCAATGACAACATCAATACATTCAACAATCTTTCGAAGCCTTTTATTGTAACATTTGTATGCTCTTCTTGTAGATGAGTAACCAAGAAGTATCCCTTCATCTGATCTAGGTTCAAACTTGCCAACATTTTCATCATTATTTTTGATAAAGCATTTACTTCCAAAAATTCTAAAATGCTTTACAGAGGGAGAGTTCACTACAATTGTAGTTCATGGATTCTGTCATCATTGTCTAACACATGTTTGCTGAATATTTACGCTCGTATGTGCCGCTTCTCCTGCACATGCCTTCCCTAATCATCAAAGCATAGCTTCTAGCCATTTGTTGAATTGTTCTATTCATTCTTTCCGTTTATGCCATTTTGTTGTGGAGGCTCATAATTAGAACTGGTCTCTTTATGCCATGTTGTTCACAGAATTCAAAGAATTCATTTGATGTATATTCTCCTCCTCGATCAGATCTAAGACATTTGATTTTTAGATCCAATTCATTTTCAACCAGTGCTTTGAAGATCTAAAATTTCTCAAATGCTTCATCTTTATGTTTAAGCAGCCCAATCCAACACATTCTAGAGAAATCATCAATAAATAAGATATAGTATTCTTCTCCACGTGGTGACTTTTTCCTCATAGGTCCATAAATGTCAGTATGAACAAGTTCAAGAGGCCTAATTGATGATCCTTCTTTGGCATTAAATTGTACTCTGGTCTGCTTACCAAATTGGCAGGATTTGCATATGATACTTTCTGGAGGAGTAATATTGGGAAGACCACGAACATCTTGAAGTCTTCTTGCTTTGTTGATTTGAGAGAAGCTTAGATGCCCCAGCCTTCTATGCCATAGCCAATTTTCTGAAGATTTGCTCAAGTAACATTGATCTTTTCAGTTCTTCAACACATACAGGTTGCTTGGAGTTCTTTTTCCTTTTATAATTGTTTTACCTGTATCAATATCGCGTACCACACATTCTTTTGAACTAAAGACAACCTCAGTTCCTTGATCACACATTTGACTTACACTTAACAAGTTATGCTTTAATCCATCCACATACATGACTTCATTAGCTTTCACCTTTTCTTTTAGAAAAACAGACCCTTTTCCCTTAATTACAGCAGGATTATCATTTCCAAATGTAACTTTATTTTCCTTTTCTAGAGAATTATATGAAAGAAGTTTGGTTTTGTCACCTGTCATGTGTCTTGAGAACCCACTATCAATGTACCATTGATTTTCTTCACCTTTTGCAAATAAAGCTATGCCACAATTTTCAACCTGTTTTTCCTTCTTTTTCCAAACTTTGGAACTTGAAGGAACATGTTCTTTTGGCTGTATTTTGCTCCTGCATTCAGATTCTTCATGGCCAAAGTTATTGCAATAAGCACATTCAACTTCATTTTGAAGAGGAGAAAAGTTGTTATAGACATTCTTCCTTGGTTCAATATCCATCATTTTCTTTCTTGCTTCTCTTGTCATGATGGTTTTATATGCAACACATTGAACAACTTTATGACCAAAATTGTGACATGAGAAACATTGTCCATTGAAGTAGAAATTTCTGCGATCATGAAATCTTCTATTTGAATTTACCTGTTGATTGTTGCTTCTTTGAGAGATGTCCCTGTTAGTGTTCCTTGTATTGTGATGATCATGCTTTACCTGTGAAGATTCTTTATTCCCTTGCGGAGTGGCTGAATGTAGTAAACCAGTTGTAGCTGCTTTTAGATAATTTGGTGCTGAAGCCTGAGAGGATTCTCCGGTATATCCAAGACCTGTCTTAATCAAAGGAGATCGTTGAACCTTGATAATCTCATCTAAGGTTTCAGATCCTTTAGCAAATCTAAGATTCAGAGTCTTTACTTTCTCAAGTTCTTTTCTTAGACTTACTACTTCACATTCTAATTTTTCATTATGTTTCTTTTCTTCTTCATTCTGCCTTTTCAAAGTCTCTATGATTAATTTACTTTCTTCCAAACATATTTTGAGTTGATTTTTTTGATCAAGAAAATCATTTTCATCTAGAGCATCCATAAAAGCATCCTTATCGTCTCTAGAATTATTTTCAAATGCCATGAGAAGTCTAAGATCTTGTTCACATTCTTCCTCACTGTCAGATAACTCATCACTGTCTTCATTTGTATAGTAGCTTTTCTTAGTGCTAGACCGGTTTTTATTTCTTCTTGCTACTACTTTCTCCTTAGCAGATGTTTCTTTATAAGGACATTTTGCAGCATAATGACCAACTCTTCCACAATTAAAACATTTGAAAGGAAGCTTACCTTTGAATCTTCCGGTTCCTAGTTGGAGTTTTCTCACAAAGTTTGCCTCATATTCTTCTGAGATATATCCTGACCCTTCTGGTTTTTGAACTTCTTTCCCTTTAGTAGAAGCTTTAAAAACAGCTTCTTTGACTTCAGATGGTCCTCCTCTCCTCATTTCGTATGCAGTTAATATGCCATGAAGTTGCACCATAGTAAGATTTTGAAGGTCCTATTTTTCTTCAAGAGCAGAAACTTTTGACTCAAACTTGGCCGTTAGTGATCTCAAAATTTTCTCAACCAAAGTAGTTTCGGTTATTTTTTCTCCCAGATTTCTCATACGGTTTACAACATCATCAACACGTAAAAAGAAACCAGCAATATTCTCATCACTATGCATTTTTAAATTTTCATACTCAATTCTGAGAGATTGAAGTTTTGCACTTTTTACCTTTGCATCACCTTCATAGCTTAGGATGATTTTGTCCCATATCTCATTTTCTGTATTTAGTTTCATGACTTTGACAAATTCTGCTTCAGTTAGACTTCTTGTTATAGCATTGACCGCTTTTGCATTTGATTCATAATTATTTATTTCAGTTGGATCTGTTGGTGTAGCAGCTGGATATTGATATCCTTGTTCAACAATGGCCCATACATCTGCTCCCATAGACTGAAGATTGGATCTCATCCTCATTTTCCAGAAGATTAAATTGCTTCCGTTGAAGAGTGGAGGCTTGATAGATGTTGTTCCCTCATGATTTCTCATCCTACTTGATCTTCCTTCTAGCGGTTAAGCCTTTTCAGAAGGACCTCCTCTGATACCAATTGTTGGAAAAATACTGAGAGGGGGGGTGAATCAGTATTTAATGCAGATAATAAAACTTTTTAATTTTCTTTTCTAAAAACCCATACGCGACTTTTCAGAAACACACTAGCGTATATACGCGGAAAACCTTTACATAACTCGTGTATGCACAGAGATCTAATTATCCATTCAATTCTTAACTTAGATCATTACATTATTGATTTATAAGATATTTCAGGAAACAGTAAACAGGTGCAGAAAGAACAGAATGATCATCACACACATGAACACCAGGATTTTTAGGTGGAAACCCAATTCGGGAGAAAACCACCGTTGTTGTCGTCTCAGTCTTCAATATTTTATTATAAAGAAAAACTTCTTACAATCATGTACTAGTGCAGACTTATACCAGCACGCAGGCACCCACCTGTAGAAGGCTACAACCTTCTCTCGTTTACCAGCCTCTCCTGGAAGGGAGCTTCAACCCCCTGCTCTCGTTTACCAGCCTCACCTGGAAGGGAGCTACTACTCCCTGATATTAGCACCAGCCTCTGCTGACAGAAAGCTTCTATTATCAGACTGGAGGCTTCAACCCTCAGATCCACTGTAGACCTCGTTTCATCAATTTTCAAACTGGATCAAACAGCTCCAACACAACCCTTCACTTATCAACAAACATACTTTTCCCAATGCTTCCAAACCAAACAGTGAAACCACTGTAATCAGTATATCAGAGATAACCCAGACTTCAGAATAAATATGCAGAAACACATTCAACCTTGAGCAACCATCAGTTCATATATCATACACGTTTTTCTTTAGATGGATCTGCGTATATATGCGCTTTCACTGAAGCCAACCCGCGTATACATTCATGCAACTTTTTAGAAAAACCCAAACAGATAATATGCGCCCTTTTGAAATAGATCCGCGTATACACGCGCCTTCCAAGAAGCAAACCTGCGTATAGATCTATAAAATATAAACTTTGCAGAACAGACCAGATCTATGAACTTACCCCAATCTCTTCAACTTATTCAACTGATTTGCGCCAGGTCTTCATCACTTCTTTTCAAATCATCCAAGAGATTCACCATTTCAAGATCTAGAGATCTTGAGTCTTCATTATGTTCATAGATGTATCATAGAATCAGATCTATCAATTAAGAGCAGAGTTCGACCATGCAGATATACTTCAGAGTGAAGTATTCATTAAAGCCCAGACACCCGCACACCCTTTGCACAATGAAAATCTTCTCCTTATATAGATTTAGCCTTTATTCAATACCATGAGCCAAAACCACATTACTTCCGATGGTTTTCCTAGACGGGATCAAATAGACAATCCAGCGCTCAATACAATGGGTCAATACCATGGTAATGCCCCTTGGTATTCTAATTTTGGAGCGCAAAATCCCATACACGACTTGGCACGTACTTTTCCGCGTGCATACGCTACTTGGTCTAGACAAATC
>JAXQQM020059019.1:0-41711 GCA_034641835.2 Pinus albicaulis
GATTGTATTCTTACAACGTACTTCGGTCATACGATTTGCTCCTGACACTCGCACGCTGGGGGGCAATCTGTTACACCATTTTTTGGTCATCTCACCTTTCACCATTAGATGGACCCAAGTACACCATGTAAGACCAGTTTTACCCTAAGTAAAACTGCTTTCACTATGTTAAAATAGGAAACCCCAAAAGGAAATATTAAACAAGCCTATATTTGTTTGATTTTTCTCATGGAATAATTAATTAAACCATAATTTAATTATTATTCCCAGTCATGTTTAACCCAAAAACAAAGAAATTAATGAGATAAACCCTTAGTTATCTTGTTATTTTCTAGGAATAACTATTTAAATCTTATTTAGATAATATTCCTTGTTAAATATGACCAAATCACCCACCATTAATCAAATAAACCATTATTTATTTGATTATCTCCCAACCACTTCCTTAAAAAGATAAATAAATCATTTATTTATTTATTTTTCACTAATCAAGGGATTTGACCCAAGTCAAACACCCTTTCCCTCCAACAAATAATAATAAAATATTCCATATAGGTGGATCTAGATGTGATTAACATTATTTTAATCATGCACCAAGATCTAGAAGGACCCAATATTTTGTTATAAATAGGAGGGTTTTCCCCATCATTCTTCAC
This sequence comes from Pinus albicaulis, assembly GCA_034641835.2. Classification (NCBI taxonomy): domain Eukaryota; kingdom Viridiplantae; phylum Streptophyta; class Pinopsida; order Pinales; family Pinaceae; genus Pinus; species Pinus albicaulis. The sequence continues at coordinate 657 of JAXQQM020059019.1, forward strand.
CTTTTGTTGCCTATTAGATCACTCTGGATCTATACACTTGGTCTCATTTCTACCATTTTTCTCCCATTGAGCTCTACTTTCTGCATTGGGTTTTCTACATCTACAAGAGAGAGAAAGCTTAGATCTGAAGTGCTGAGGACTACAAAGAACCCATCCCATTGAGGAGATTTGGATACACCTTCTTGTTTCCTCCCAGGTGCCCTGTAATATAAAAATTCATTCAAAAATCGTGTTCTTGTCTTGTCCGTTGGATGCATGGAGCAAACTCTTTACTTTACTGCTTAATGTCTTTCCATTTATAGATCTGTTTGTTGCAGCATTTTAACTACTAATCGCAGATCTGAAGATGTTTGGCAGCCTCTATTGTTGTTAGGGCTATTAGTTATGCGTAGCTAAAGTGGTTCTTTTTCGTACACTTCGACGAAGAATTCATACTAACAACTAGAGTAGAAGTGGTAGGAGAATTGAAATATGTTTCAATAATACACTAGAGAATTTGGCGGAAATTCCGACGGCCAATTCGTCGCTATTCCGACACATATCCGTCGCAAGAGCGACAGTTAGGGGGTGGAAAAATCGTGGTTTGTCCTGCCGTCGCCGTTCCGACGCAAGCAAAAACTGTCGCACTATCGACACTTCTTCCGACGTTCCGAACCGGCGTCACTCTTCCGACGTCTCACAAACCGTCGCGCCTCCGACGTTTGAAAACTGTCGCACTTCCAGTGAAATGTGGTTCGACGTTTTTGACGTCGTTCTTCCGACGCTCATAAACCGTCGCAGTTCCGACTAAACGTGGTCCGACGTTTTGGCGTCGCTCTTCCGACGCTCGTAAACTGTCGCAATTCCGACTAAACGTGGTCCGCCGTTTCGGACGTCACTCTTCCGACGTCTGGAAGATGTCGTAATTCCGACGATATGTGGTCCAACGTTTGGAATGTCGCTCTTCCGACGTTTTCATGCTGTCTCTCCTCTGACGTTTCTGGGTTGTCGAAGTTCCGACGTCTACAAGGCGTCGGTAGACCGACGGAGGGTTCAATTTAAAAAAAAAAAATTAAAATTTTAAAAGTCGAGAAACGCTGTTTTGAAGATATTATATGAAGTAAAACAGTCCATGAAAGTGAAATAGCAGTATGTAGAATAGTAATGCAACATATAGAGTACCGACGTCCATTGTTCCAAATACAAATTAAAGTACACAAAACCCTACAACAGTGAAGTAAAACAGTTCATGAAAGTGAAGATATTATATGAAGTAAAACAGTCCATGAAAGTGAAGATATTATATGAAGTAAAACAGTCCATGAAAGTGAAGATATTATATGAAGTAAAACAGTCCATGAAATTGAAGATATTATATGAAGTAATACAGTCCATGAAAGTGAAGATATTATATGAAGTAAAACAGTCCATGAAAGTGAAATAGCAGTATGTAGAATAGTAAAGCAACAGATAGAGTACCGACGCCCATTGTTCCAAATACAAATTAAAGTACCCAAAACCCTACAACAGTGAAGTAAAACAGTCCATGAAAGTGAAATAGCAGTATGTAGAATAGTAAAGCAACAGATAGAGTACCGACGTCCATTGTTCCAAATACAAATTAAAGTACCCAAAACCCTACAACAGTGAAGTAAAACAGCCCATGAAAGTGAAATAGCAGTATGTAGAATAGTAAAGCAACAGATAGAGTACCGACGTCCATTGTTCCAAATACAAATTAAAGTACCCAAAACCCTACAACAGTGAAGTAAAACAGTCCAAGAAAGTGAAGATATTATATGAAGTAAAACAGTCCATGAAAGTGAAGATATTATATGAAGTAAACCGTCCATGAAAATGAAGATAATATATGAAGTAAACACTATTACATGAAAGTGAAATACAAGATGTAGAATAGTAAAGCAACGTATAGAGTACTAATATCCATTTTTCCAAATACAAATTAAAGTACCCAAAACCCTACAACAGTGAAGTAAAACAGTCCATGAAAGTGAAGATATTATATGAAGTAAAACAGTCCATGAAAGTGAAGATAATATATGAAGTAAAACAGTCCATGAAAGTGAAATAGCAGTATGTAGAATAGTAAAGCAACAGATAGAGTACCGACGTCCATTGTTCCAAATACAAATTAAAGTACCCAAAACCCTACAACATTGAAGTAAAACAGTCCATGAAAGTGAAATAGCAGTATGTAGAATAGTAAAACAACAGATAGAGTACCGACGTCCATTGTTCCAAATACAAATTAAAGTACCCAAAACCCTACAACAGTGAAGTAAAACAGTCCATGAAAGTGAAGATATTATATGAATTAAAGTACCCAAAACCCCGCAACAGAGAAAAACGCTAATCATAATCATGTGAGGAGTGTGATATGTCCAAAATATAAAAAGACCATCAGACCATATCAATAAACCAGCAACATAGACCAGCATCGCTAGTTTTGAAGGCATAGTGATAAACATTAATCATTTTTTTTTTCACAAGAGAAAAAACGATGTTTTGAATATATTGTATGAAGTAAAACAGTCCATGAAGTCATTACATTTTCACATCTTAAGATTGGAACCCAAATATCCATCCAGAAAAGTGGAAGTCCCACCCCAGACAATGATAGAAAAATACCCCATGTCATATACAACGACTTGATATAAAACCCAGTAACGGTCCACATGGAGATTATCGACAATCTGAGAAAGCATCCAAATATGCCCGAGGCATCTATAAGAAAGTGAAATAGCAGTATGTAGAATAGTAAAGCAACAGATAGAGTACCGACGTCCATTGTTCCAAATACAGATTAAAGTACCCAAAATCCTGCAACAGAGAAAAACGCTAATCATGTGAGGAGTGTTATATGTCCAAAATATAAAAAGACCATCAGACCATATCAATAAACCAGCAACATAGACCAGCATCGCTAGTTTTGAAGGCAGAGGGATAAACATTAATCATTTTTTTTTCACAAGAGAAAAAACGATGTTTTCAATATATTGTATGAAGTAAAACAGTCCATGAAGTCATTACATTTTCACATCTGAAGATTGGAACCCAAATATCCATCCAGAAAAGTGGAAGTCCCACCCCAGACAATGATAGAAAAATACCCCATTTCACATACAGGGACATGATATAAAACCCAGTAACGGTCCACATGGAGATTATCTACAAATCCGAGAAAGCATCCAAATATGCCCGAGGCATCTATAAGAAAGTGAAATAGCAGTATGTAGAATAGTAAAGCAACAGATAGAGTACCGACGTCCATTGTTCCAAATACAAATTAAAGTACCCAAAATCCTCGAATAGAGAAAAACGCTAATCATGTGAGGAGTGTGATATGTCCAAAATATAAAAAGACCATCAGACCATATCAATAAACCAGCAACATAGACCAGCATCGCTAGTTTTGAAGGCAGAATGATAAACATTAATCATTTTTTTTTCAAAAGAGAAAAAATGCTATTTTGAATATATTATATGAAGTAAAACAGTCCATGAAGTCATTACATTTTCACATCTCAAGATTGGAACCCAAATATCCATCAAGAAAAGTGGAAGTACCACCCCAGACAATGATAGAAAAATACCCCATACAGGGACATGATATAAAATCCAGTAACGGTCCACATGGAGATTATCGACAATCTGAGAAAGCATTCAAATATTCCCGAGGCATCTATAAGAAAGTGAAATAGTAGTATGTAGAACAGTAAAGCAACAGATAGAGTACCGACGTCCATTGCTCCAAATACAAATTAAAGTACCCAAAATCCTTGAACAGATCAAGAAAAACGCTAATCATGTGAGAATTCAAAGTAAAGTTAATCTATTAACATTGCGAATAAAATTACACTGAAGTCAAAAACATTGCCTCGCCATACTCATGGCAAATTTGTCATCAAAAAATCAAAAAATTAAGAAGACTGCCCTCATACGGGGAAACCAGTCTTGAACGTTTAATTTACAGAATTCAAAAATATTACTTAAAGGTCCAACACAGTAAAATAAACTAAAAGAAGCCCAATTAACTGGGCCTGCTAAGCAAGAAAAACAAATTAACCAAACTAATCCACCGCTGGTTCCTCCACGATTCGGCACCATCCTAATTCGGAAGGTCCAGGATCGCTAGGTGCTACCTCCTCATGCATGCCACGACTCCCCTCCTGAAGGCCCGAATGCTGGCCGGCTTTTTCCGAGCTCAGACCCGCCGGACGGGTGCATTCTTCCTCCGTTTGGGCCTCCTCGCGGAAGACCACAGTGACTACAGCTGTGATTCGCGGCGGTTGAGAGAGCAATCAAAGGAAAATTGCGTAGTGCGCGTCGTGGGAGAAGGTGAACTAGCGGTGGGGAAGCCAAGAGCAGGGGAATCCATACGGTGGCCAGATGCTACAAGCCGACCCCGCCCACTCCTAGTATTTGGATATCTACCTAAGTAATAATCACTGGACTGGCCGGAGGTCATCTCTGTTGAGGTGCTGGAGGGAGCGCGCCGGGATTGACGTCTAGTGCTCCCCCTGCGGCAACGCATCCTATGATGCACGCGAGGCATGGGTGCAATCTCAGGCGCAGTGGGCACAAGAGACGAAGAAGCAGAATTCCAATTAACAGAGGAAGACAGACAGAGACAGAACCGAGAGAAATGGAAATATGCAACAAAGTCTAGGCAGAAGTTCCGCTGGCCACTTCTCCTTATCATCGCAGTTACCAGACAGTGTAATCCAGCAACCGGCTTGTCTGAAAAACCATGGCTAAACGCCATTTTTTATGTCGACCCGTCTGCAATGCAATCAAAGGACGGCTGTCATAATGAATCTCTGATCATTAATAATGAGAGCCGAAGGCCGGATCAAATTGGAGCGTGCGGAATCGCTCAGAGGAGTGGAGGTCCGATCTTGAACAGTGTTAAAAATTAATTAATCTAGATTTGATGTGAAAACTTAATTGAACAGCGTTAAATGTTAATGCTAATGATATGAAATCGCCATATCCATGTCCCATCACCTTAAACGCCATCGAATGCACCCGCAGCCGGGAGCAGGGCAAGTTTTTATTGAGGACACGTGGAAAAAATTGATTGGAGCGGATCTTTGTTTGGGCCGCTCGCGCAGTGGAAATCCGAACCCGTAAAATATTAGGGCGAATTTGATAAGAAATTCGCGTCACAAAATTGGCCGACGTCAGCAGGCTATTTTGGAACGCGAATTTGGTTTGAATGATGGTTTATCGCCGTTTGAAGTCCGGCGGGCTCGACTTAAGAACAATTTTCTTATAAAATTTGTGTTGGTTTTCTTTGATAATACACATATTAAAATCCCGCTTAATAAAGAGACAAAATTGTTGTGCTTTCGGAACCTGACCCGAGGATTGGACATGAGTTAACAAACAAAGGGATAGCGGAACCAGACATGCACCCGTGGTCAAGCCCTCTACCAAAACCACGAGCGGAATCACAAAAGCGGGTTGCCCATATCGCACCGCTTTTGCGGAGTAGGCGGTATTTCCTATTCGCGAGCGATTCCATAGGGAATGCGACACGTGGCGAAGTGACCCCGGAAAACAAACGTTTAACCCACGCCATCGCACGTTAAAGCCCGACGTTGGAAGCTGAGCGAAATTGCCAAGAGTCGTTGATTTGGAGAAGGGCCATCAGACGGTGGTCGCACGTTGAACTTGCCCGGAGGTTAACTAAGGTGTGCGGAGGATAGCCAGGTACGATACGAGTGTTTGATTGGTTATTGATATATATAGGTGGGGCCTGAGTATAATGAAATTGTTTAATTAAACGATTGGCGGATAATTAGCATAAGTCTGGAGGGTGATTGTTGTAAGGCTGGGTGGTGAAATATAGAGCCGAAAGTTCACTACAAGTTATTTATTTAGAAAGAAACGTGGAGTATAAATACAAAGTGTTGAAAGTTAAACATTGGTTATAAGGATTGGAGATAATATAAAGTCGAGAATATAAATTAAAGTCCAACCATTGTGGATAGTATTTATTTATCAAATTCTACGAATTTGATAAATAAACCCGAAGAAAGAAGAAGTCAATTAAGACTCAGGCTGGAGGAAAAGAACGGGGTACACCAAGGAAAAATGCTGACAGAGCGATTGTAGACACACCAGCTCTCCTTGGGGGTCCAATTTCAGTTTTGTTGCGTCACACGATGATCTCTCTTCTCTGGCATTTACTTGTATTGAAGATCACTATTCTAGGAATAAGGAGTTATTTTCTCCAAACATAACCCTAGCCAAACATTGACAATGCATCAAGGATATATTTCTATGCTTCATAAGCACATTTGTTCTACTTCTAAATCATGTCTTGGAAGTGGTTGTTGTGCTGGAAATTATTCACCAGTTGGTTTCATACCAAAGTCTTTTTCACATTTTCAGCATCCAATACATGAAAAATATAATGGTTTAAAACAACCTAAATATTTGAAATTTTGCAAGAATTGTCTGGCACACTTTGAATATAAATTTTGAAGTCAAGTGCATGATGCTGTATAGGATCAAGTGTCATTTTGAATACCAAATGTTTCACAAAAAACTTCTCAACATGCTACCCTGCAGTAAGGATTAAATGACAATAATGCATCAACTATTTCCATAATAAAAGTGCACCTCGGCCATAAGACTAAACAACTACAAATGTTGTAGATCTAACAAGACCACACAATCAAATGTATTCCACAAGGCCAATACCGTATGAAAAATGAAAAGGAGTTTGCAACCAAAAATACCTTAGGCAACTAATTCAATTAGATACACCAAACCATCAGCAAAAAGGAAAACCAACCTACTCAAAAGGCAAGCGTTTACCTCCTTTGACAAAATTTTGAGTTCCGGAACAAGGGCCTTTATTGTCTTGTCAATGCCCCTAGTAATTTGAACGGGGTTTGCACCTGCTGCAACAACCTAAACAAAAAGGTTTCATTTCAAATTATTTTCCACAAATTTAAGATACAACCATTGTCGGTTTTGTATTTCCTAACAAGCTCATAAATTTTGACAAAAGAACCAAATTTTTTTAATACCTGATAGCAATTTTTTCACTCAAAAACTATCTTAGACTCAATAAGCCCAACCCAAAACTAAAAACCAAACACCATAAGACCCTACAAAAATGAATAGATGATCTTAATCCAGTACTATCGACAAAAAGTTACCTTTACACCCTCACTTATTAAACCCTGTGCTGTTGAATTTTAACTTCAACCGCTGCAGCAGAAGGACGGATGCAGCAGCAACATTTTTTTTTGGAGGTTGCTTGCATGCCATCCAGAAATTTAATTCAGCATTTAAAATTCCTGCAAGTTTTTTTTGTAGACGGCCGCAGCCATATTTCTGTACAAGATTGTATTTAAACACAACAACCGGCATTAACGCAATTCACCAACCAGAAATTAAACAAACAGAAATTTACCCGACAGTTTTGTAAATTCAAAAGGAGGACACGTGGAGCATTAATATTGGATCTCATGAAATTGAAGGGAATCTGAAAACCTGAAAACCGGACCCGAATTTTTTATAGGGCACATTGGATTGAGAATTCGAGTTAAAATTAGGCAGACGTCAGCATCCCATTTTGGAACGCGAATTTGGTTTGAAATTCAATCTATTCAGACTTTTGAAGTCCGAAGGAAAGGGTTCTTTAATGTTTTGATAGTTTAATATATACATATGTTATATATATATCATATGCGAAATGAAAGGTGGGCCATAGAATTTAGTTTTAATTTTATTTTTTTAAAAGGAGGGTTTATTATAATATGTTTTATATGTTCCGGCATATAAAAATAAAAAAGGTCGTAAAAGCTTGGTAGTTTTTTTTATAGACAGTACGTAATTTTTTTATTACATAGCAGTGTGTAAAAAGTGAAAAATTGAGTGTAACTTTTTAAGTGTGTATGCACAGCAGTGCGAAAGGGAAAAACACAGCAGAGTGTCTTAGAGACAGAGGATGTTTGTTTTGAACAGACAGTGAGTTTGTTTTATGCACTGCGTTTTGTAGCAGTCATAATTTTGTAATCCCTCTCAGTGAGGAAGTAGTGTAATAGTTTTTTTTTGAGTTATTGAAGGGAATAGAAGTTTGTTTTCAAAGTATTTAAACTCTGTCTCCTGTCAAAGAAATTTTTATTTTCTGTGTGTTAGAGGAAGGGAGATTTATGGGTGGTTCTTATGAATCAACCAACCATTCAAAACATGCTCATCAATCCAAACCATAAGTATTATGTGACAATATTCAAGCAGGCACTGAATCGGATTTCTGAAGCTATGTTAGAGAAACCCTAAACTCTCACTAAAAATAGGTGAAATGTGGCACCACTCAGATATTGACATGTGCCAATTGGTACAAGTGGTAGACAATTGGCATGCTCAAACAACGAGGTGATGTAGGAATGACATGAGGGAGAAAATATCAAAAAAGCCCCAAATCTGGAGAACTAAAGCTCATCACCAACCCGAGATTGACAACTTTACATGATGTAACCTATGAAATCGTAAATGGAGAAATCATAGTAACAATAAAGTAACCTATGTAACAATAAATTTGGATTCATCCTGGGAGTGGTAATGGGAGAAATCATAGTGAACAACAGGAAACATGCATAGTTGCTTACAATCAAATAGATGAAAAAACACATACAAAAAACCTAGATAATAATCGTGCACAAGCTTAATATTGAATTATGAACTGTAAAGGAACTTACAAAATGTCAAGCACACAAGCAAAAATATCCTAGACATGACCCTGGTTGACAAGTTGTATTGCTCATGATGCAAGAGGATTTGTACCTGCACTGCCAAGTCAATCAAAATCCATCATTATCTATACAATAAATACAAGTAATTGATGTAGTATTTTTTACTCTAAGATGCATTCTTATGATAATGTTGGAACATATGTTGAAAATGTCAAAACATACCTGAATAAGCTCCTCTTCGTTTCAAGAACAATTTATTGGAGTTGCATGAACTTGGAACAAGCCTCCCACGATCTAAAAGAGTAGCAACTAAGTCAACAATGACTTTTTTGTTGCTACGCTGGATCAAGGGAGGTTTGCTCCAAGATTAAATCGCTCCAATAAATTATTCTCTACTAAACAGGGCCAACCATGTGAAGGTGGAAGCTCTTATGGCCCCTCCCCCCCCCTCACATCACTCTCAATTCCCCAATACCCAATCTATATTTCAATTTTTACTTTCATGAGCATAAAAAAAAATATTCAATAACTAGTAAAAAAACAATTCAACAAAAAGTACGCAAGGAAACATTGGAATTAATGCTTGACATAAAAATAGTATGATAAATGAGTTTTTTATATAACGCAAAAAAATGTTCCAAGTATGGTAACGTTTGTCTTATAATAATACAATATTTTACATTGTCAAATTTTCTTTTTCTTCTTCATATTTTTAAAGCTCCTAATTACATCATCAATATCATCGTGCTCTGCTCCTGTTTCGTGCCTTTCAACCCGCACTGCTGACCTAGTTGCGTATTCACGATGTCTGGGCTCATCCAGTGACGGGGCATCGCTTACAAAAACAGATAATATTAAATTTTAATTGTCAGTTTTTAAATATCATTGAACTAGTTCGGTAATATTAATAAAAAAAATTGCAATGAGATTATTTACCTGGTGCACCAGTTGTCGCCGCTGATCTAGTTGCATTGTCACGATGTCTGGTCTCATCCAGTGACGGGGCATCGCCTCCAAAAACAGATAATAATTAAATTTTAATTATCAGTTTTTAAATATCGTTGAACTAGTTCGGTAATATTAATAAAAAAAATTGCAATGAGATTATTTACCTGGTGCACCAGTTGTCGCCGTTGGGACTGTTGCCCTGTCTTCCTCTCTGGTGGTAAGATCCTCAAGGGAAACATTCTCTGTCATTTAAAAAAAAAAACGTTATAAGGACAACCATCAAGGTATAATTAGAAAAAATTATAAGTGGAAATTAATTACCGTCACGGCCCTCACTGATAGCAGCATTGTCGGCCTGGTCCCCACTACAATGATCAAGTTGCACGAGAGGATCATCTACATCTGGCTCTAAAACTGGGTTATTTACCTCGTCGGTAGTGTTGCTCCCCTGATTTAAACAAAGTTGTTAGACATTAAATTTATGGACGAAAACAAAAATATTGAAAGGTTAATGTTTTACCTTATCAGGCATTGTAGATCTTGGGACCTGCCCCATGCTTCTGCGACGTTCAACTACAGCTTGATAGCCAAAACGGAAAGCAATATTTTTATCTTCCTCTGTAGTTATTGTTCCAAAGTCATCACCCTACATTATATATGATCGTGTATTTTTAATCATATCTGATAGGATTACAAAAACGTTGGAAGGCGATACAATTAATTATAAGATGTTTAGCTACTTAATTACAATTCTTGCAGCTAATTTCAAGTAGCCACCCTGGCCGAGCTTGTGATGGCCCTTTTTCTCTATCCTAGCTTTGGTTGCCTTTGAGGTGTCATGCAACCTAGCATCAAAATATTGAAGTCAGATATGACGTAGAACACTTTTATTTTAGACATAAATAAAATTAAAGCTATTGAATTAAAGTTGTAATTTACCTTGCGGGTCCAGTTGGCATTTTTCCTTCTTTCTTTTCCCTTTTCTCTTTTCCGTCATGGATGAGTGCTCTCCACTCACTCTCTGAAACTGCGAGAGGACGCTCATATCTAGGGTTAAATTGCAATTGCGCCCTATAGGTGTCCCTGGTATATTTCAAATATTTGCCGGCTACCTGAGCCACCGCTTTTCTGTCAAATGTGCCGACCCCAAAAAGGGCTTCTAGATAATCTAGAAGTTCTTTTTTCAGGTTGGAATTCTGGGAATTCCACCCTGTACGTATGGTTGGGCCAAAATTACCAACGCATGGCTCTCCAGAATCCTGTAGAACTCATTGTTTCCTACACAGAATAAAACCAAAAGAAAAAGAAGATATTATCATTAATTTAAAAATAAAAATCATGATAAATATGTTTTAGATAAAGTACATGAAATAGTTAAAATATTAAAATTTACCCGGGAGTTGTACATGCTTTATAGGGACACCCTCATCGATCACCAACAATGTGCCATTAATGGTCCCTGTGGAGCTGACACGTGTAGCTCTAGGAAACGCAATAATGTAGTTGGCCATATCAGCCTCATCATTGCCAACACGTTCAGCAGTTGGCTGGGTGTCAGCTTGGGCAGGGTGTGTTTCTTGGCTAGCACCTAAAGGAGTAGAAGGTGTACGAGAGGGTTTTTGGGCAATCTCTTGCCCTTGTGTCCCACTACCACCAACACCAGGTTCAGCAAATGCCAGAAGACGCTACATACAAAAGAACTTTTTGTTAGTTTAGTCAATGTAAAAATTAAAAATCAAACTATCACAATTCATCTCATGCAAAACAAAACAAATATCCTTTTGACTTTTTATTATTACCTGATATCTATTTAGCTGCCTCATAAGATGTTGTATCCTCTCTTCTGTTTCAGGTGTTTGAGGCGCATCTATCAAAGCATTAAATTCCGACGTTGCATCTCGTGCCTTTTTTGCAACAACAACACTGGAGATAGGGATGAAAAAAGCTCTTCCTCAAAGAGGGAATCATCAGGCGTACCATGGCTAGGTGTCTCCATATTTGAACAAAATTAATATTATTTCAATTATGTAAATAACTAAAATACCTGAAGATAGAGCAATGCTGGCACTTTACATGTTCTTCCGCTGGCCTCTTTCCGCGATCATCCCGTCTCGGGGTTGTTCCTGCACTGCTCTGATCAGTCTGTCACATTGCAATAAAATTATAAATGTAAAAACTTGAAAACAATATCTAACTTGAAAACACAAAATGAAAACTGAAATAATTTCTAATAAGACACCTGAAGACAGAGTTAGAGTTTCAAATATGCCTTGCATTGAATTCAGTCCTGGAAACATGTCATTGCACATTAAGGCACCCAAACATTCAATCCACGAATGATATATTTAAGTAGGCTTCTCCTATTCTGGGAAAACACGATACCTATAATGCATTCACTTGCATGTATAAAGGGAAAGGAAAACATGTTTTCATACAACGGTGACAAAGGCATCTTGGGGAAAGGTATCTTCACTTTTATTTATGTTGTTCACCCACACCACTCTCGTGTTTTCACTAATCCTGTTTTGTCATTTTTTGATTCAAATTAAGTTAAGGCCTTAAGTATTTTTTTACCTTTCGGTGTATTTTTTATAAGTGGCATGTATGGATTTTCCATTAATTCTGCACTTTTTCTCTTCATGCGCATGTTTCCCTGGAAATCAAATGCATGATTTAGTCCCATACATTTAACAAGTTATTGGATCAACTCCATAGGAAATATCATGTTTCCTATTCAATCAAAATTTATCTCAGTTAGGGTAGGTAGGAAGGTTTTCCCTTTGTATTAATAGGGCACTTCTAGCTTGCATTTTTATTATATCTTTCAAATTTAGTGTCGCTTCAATTAGGGCATGATTTTTTGCAACTTTCAAGGTGAGAATGAACAAAGACAAATTTTTGTGATGGATGACTGTATATGACTCCATGGCCAGAGGAAAAGGCACTAATCTACTTCTTCAAATATCTATAGTTCTCATTCACCTCATACGAAGATGGTCCCCGATTTTGAGCCAAATGTTGCAGCAAAAATTTCCCCCCCTCCATAATTTGATATTCAATGGAAATTTCTTAAATTGATGATGGGGCATGATTATGGAACATTGGCACATACATATGTAATGGAATTCCAAGATCATGATATATGTTTGCATATGTTTATGCCATATGGAGGTGGTGGAGCAAAAAAGAGCTCAAATAGAGCTGAAATTTTTCACATAAAAAGGACTGTGGGTTTGACTAATGGTTCCATTTAAAAAATGATATCTAGACAGAGAATAAGTGTAGCATGCAAACATGCATTGAAAATCCATCTGAGTTTGCATTGTATTAATTATGATGGATTCAAATTTGGGTTTCAAAATGCCAGGTTATGGCATGATTTTGTCGAGAAACCCTTAGTTGGATTCTCATGTTGGTTTAATTTATATTTTAAGTTTGTTTTGCAATCTTTGGGTGATAATAACTCATGAACTAGGTTACCAATGTGTAACAATCATATTTCAAGAATAAAGATGTGATTTTTTTTATATTATTATTATTATCTATTAGCTACGAGTATTGACACCTAATGCCTGGAATTTTGACATCTTGATAGCATGGATAATTTCTAAAATGTTTCTAGTAATGTTAACATAATAACTATCATTACATGTCTTCACTTTTTTCACCATAATAGACCTGTGATATGGACTCATCACACAACTTCATATGTTATGTCCCAACAAGTTCAAACTGGTTGAACCTACCTCATAGTGTGGTTATTAAGGACAAGTTGCTTAATATATAACTCGATAGCATAGACCACGTTGCAGTTCTAAAAAGAATCCTCAAGTGTCAAAAAAACTTCACAATATGTTCTACTATAAAGCCTTTTGGGATACCTGAAATAATATATGTATCATCGATGACTTTTAAAGTATGACAAGATCCAGAGGGAAAGGAAATCAATGGAAGAGTGATCCACCAATGAGAACCTAGAATTTAGCATCAGATGAGTTAGAGTCTAGGAAATTGAAACCCTATAATCTTAATTAGTGATGAAGGACATCACATAGGTAATTATATTTTCATGTAGAATAATCTGTTAATTCAAATTTAAACTACATAATATGAAAGGCATACCATAAATTTTTCCACGTAAGTCCAAACAACCTATAAAAAGGGAAAACCTTCTTTTTCCATGGGAAATAATTTACCTTTCCTTTTCAAGATAATCTAAATCACAAAAAATATGAACTATACTGCACACATTCTTGGATAATGTGAAAGTGGAAAAGGAATACCCTACACAAGTGATGCACACATGTACATTTGAACACTAATAGATTTTGTAGTTGAAATGCAATGCTTGTTTTCATTTAAATGTAGGGTTTTTAAAGCAGGGAGAAATAATGGCTGCCAAATTAATAAGCGTTTTTTTGGGAAAAATTTAAATCTTGTATTGGGTGATGAAGATAATAGAGGGTATTGAATCTTGATTCTTGACATCTAGAGAGAACCCTACAGCCTAACACAATCCAATGGAATTGACCAAAAAAACCCAAATAGAGTCAACCCTACTATAGGAGGAAGGGCCCGCAGTAAGAACTTACCATTTTGCAAGAGCTGAGGGCGAATGCTGTTCTGCAAGAGCTGAGGGAAGACCACGAGGGCCAATGTTGTCTTCGCAAGAGCCGAGGGCGAACGCCGAGGGCGAGCAAGAGCTGAGGGTGAATGCTGAGGGCGAATGTCGAGGGCAAAGGTCGTTTCGTGCTAAGAGCCAGCGACGTGTGGCGAACGTTTTTCCAAAGAGCCGAGGGCGAACTGTGGTACGTCGTTCGCAAGAGCCTGGGCGACGTCGAGGGCGAATGTCGTTTCCGTGCAAGAGCCTGTGGCGACGTCAAGGCGAATGCTGTTCTCGCAAAGAGCCACGAGGGCGACGTCGAGGGCGAATGGTGTTCGCAAGGTTTTATGGCGAATGATGAAAGATATCGTACGGGGCACGAGCACACACATGTACATTTGAACACTAATAGATTTTTGCAGTTGAAATGCAATGCTTGTTTTCATTTAAATGTAGGGTTTTTAAAGCAGGGAGAAATAATGGCTGCCAAATTAATAAGCGTTTCTTTGGGAAAAATTTAAATCTTGTATTGGGTGATGAAGATATTAGAGGGTATTGAATCTTGACTCTTGACATCTACAGAGAACCCTACAGCCTAACAAAATCCAATGGAATTGACCAAAAAAACCCAAATAGAGTCAACCCTACTATAGGAGGAAGGGCCTGCAGTAAGAACTTACCATTTTGCAAGAGCCGAGGGCGAATGCTGTTCTGCAAGAGCTGAGGGCGAACGCTGAGGGCGAATGCTGAGGGCAAATGCTGTTCTGCAAGAGCTGAGCGCGAATGCTGAGGGCAAATGCTGTTCTGCAAGAGCAGAGAGCGAATGCGCGTGTGATATCAAACGTAGCTATTGCGACAAATACGAAACATTTTTATGTAGCGCGCATATAAGTTTCGAATTTTTATGTAGGGCCCATATAAGTTTGGTATTTTTATGTAGCGCGAAAATAACTGTCACTATACCGACGGCGGAAAAGGCGTCGCTATTAGGACGGTGCCTCCAAACGTCGCAATGGCGACACCTAGACATTGTGTCGCCGTTGCGACGTTTAGAGTCGTCTCAATAGCGACGCTTTGGGCCATGGTGTCGCAATTGCGACGTCTTCCGTTAAACGTCGTAATTGCGACACTAGTTTAAGTGTCGGTATTACGACACTTTTCTATAGACGTCGGTATAGCGACGGTTTCGGGCGGGATGGAAAAAATTTGGGAAAATTTCCGACATTTGGTCAAAAGCGTCGGAAACAGGTGTCGGAATTTCCGCCAAATGTAGTAGTGTTTTTTATGTTTCAGGGAAACTGCTTTTCGGAGGGGGTCCAAAGCAGTAAGTGATTTAAGAAGGGGGGTGAGAAATTACGGGAAGGCGCCACGTTAGCATGGGCCTGAAACACAAAACAACTGTTTTTGGACCCCCCCCCCGGTAAAGATCAGATGGAGAGAGGGGGATAAAAAGTGATAAAGGCCATCAGATGGAGGAGTGTTGAATCAGATGATGGGACAGATTAATGTGCTTTAACGTGGAGCGATGGGATATTTTTTCAGGTAGTAGGAGAGTTAATAGGGGTAAAATATTTTGATAATGGGATAAGTGCCAAATTTTTTTTTCATATGCCCGAACCTTTTAGGCGTAGGATAAAACTTTTACCCTTTTTCCTTTGATATGCATGAAATAACTTTGAATTTCAAACTTAGGATAAAACGTTTCATTATTTTCAAAGCTATAAAAAAACTTCTACCTACCCTTTCATTTTCAATTTTTTTTCTAAGCTAACATTTTTTCATCTTCTTTCCTTAGGGTGCATTTAAGCTAGCAAACCCACATATCCTTTTTTTTTATAAAAATATAGCCTACTCTATCACTTATTTCTCTTATTGATTCAGATTAGACTGTTGAATCAATCTCATTTTCTACCTAACTACTGATTTTCCAAGATTAAATTGTTTGGAAAATCTTTATTCACTAACCTGTTTGACATGAAATTCACAATTGTTCCATCATGATTTAGCTGTATGATTGGAACAAAAATCTAGTCATTGTGGAATTTTAAGACAAGCTGCACACAATTTTATTGGATTTTGACATAAAGGAAACTAATTTAACAGTAGTGGAATTTAAATTTGTTTTCAGTATTATTTCTATTTTTATTTTGTGGGGTTTTATTATCTTTTATTCTTTTTTCACTTTTCTTTCTTTTTGTCTTTTTTCTTCATATTCATTTTCTTTTGACACACCCTCTTCTAATTTTCTTTTTTATATATAATTTTTTTGGAAATCATTTGCAAATTGAAAATTATTTACAATGTAAAATTACAAATATGAAATACTCAATCACCTTGAGATCCTATAAAATATAGGACCCTAACACCTTCTTCTCTCCAAGCTCCAATTCTGCCACCAAAGCCTTGTTTTGTGAAACCACCTTCATCACCACCGTGAGCAACCATACAAGTGAAAAACAAACCTTCCAAGTGTTCCGAGTTTGGCTGGAGGTGTTTGTCAGCCCTTACTCACCTACTTCAATCATATCCCACTTTTTTCACCTCCCTTCCACCCTTTTCATTCTTCAATCCTTCTCGGCCTGTTTCTTGTAGCACTTCAGGACTTCCTATAGAAATTACATGCATCCTGTAGCAGCGTTGTAGGTCACCATTTCCACTCCAATTTTTCTCCTTTTTTTCCATTTTACCCTATAATAGGATGCATTTAACCCCCAAATCTGAATTCATGGTCGGAAGAGACCCCTAGGCCACTCCAAATCTTTGACCTTTCTTGCTGCAAAAACATAGTAGGCATTAGCATTTTATTTCATTTCAGAATTATGTTGAATAGGAAAACAATTTACATGAAGGTACAAGTTGAATGAAGAAGTACATAGAAGTTGGTTTATTCTATGATTAAGTGTGTGATGATAGAATAGTTTCTTTACTACAAATGAATGGATAATTGGATGAATGATTGCCCATAGCATAGTTTCCTTTTCTGCAATTAGGTTAACTGTTTATGATTTTCTTTCACTGTCAATTGCAAGTACAAGTTTGATAGAGACTCTCTTTTTATAAGGTTAGAAGTAATTATCTCCATTTAATTTAGCTAATTTCACTTTAATCAAGTAGGAGGAATTGAATATAAGTACTACGGATTAGGAGATCTAGTTCAAGGTGGCATGAGTAGAATATATCTGCTGTGCATATAACAATGTCACCTCTAATTTTGTATGAACCTTGAGTTGATAAGTAAATTTGAGTATCCCTTGGGAGTTGCAGCATTCTTGGTGCAATACCAGGGCTCACCATGCACCTTGAGAGACAATGATGATGGTGCCTATAAATCATTGGTCTCACCAACATTACACTCTGATCTTGTGGATAGATAGAGATATTAGTCAAGGCCTTTCTATGTGATAATGTTGGTTGATAAGATGCTATATATATGGGTTACCAATCTGAATCTTCTTATGATATCTCTTCAGATTCAAAATGTCCATATACCTTATTTGGTGAATTAATTGTCTGTTAATTTACTTCATTAAATGTCAACCAGGATATGTGTACTTGTGAAATGTATGTGCACTATGTATGCTAGGATTTGTTCTGTGAATTAACTAATCTAAAAGATGAAAAGATGAATTAATTTATTGATACAATTTGGAATTAAAAACACACAAATTAATTCAATCCAAAAGTCTTAACTAAATAAATCAGATTCTTAGGATAAATATATATAATTATGAAAGTCCAAAAATGAAAAATAAATGCTTGAAAATCAAATCATGAAAGAGAAATAAATGAATTCTTTTGCTGCAGAATTAAACCTATTCCACACTAATTTTTTGAAAATAAATCCTCAAACTAAATTGCAATTGGAACAAGATTATTGTAAGTAATGTGAGAACCTGATAATTGAATCTATTTTAACCAAAGTAAAACTACTTCGAAAAGGAGATGATGGCGATATGTATTCTATTCAAAGTAAATTTTTTTTTTAAAGGAAATGATAATGCAATCTAAAACTTCTTTTCAACCAGAACATGTAATGAAATATACTCTATTCAAGTAAATAAGAATTGATAACAAAATCTAATGAGAATTTTATTCAAGACTGATTAATGATGTGTGTAATTAATTCTGTAAATGTGTCTTCAAGGTTTAACATATCATTACTTAACATAAATGAAATGTAATGGTGAAACAACTAAGACTGGAATAAAATGAAAGACTCTAAATACATAAGCCAAAAACACATTTGTATAAGGAATTATTTTTGGTATTTTATGGTTTATGAGTACTCTAGAAAGAATCAAATAACTGCAACGAAGAATAAAAATTGCAAGGAAGAATAATAACACTGAAAATAAAAACTTGAACAAAACCTGATGCTCGCAGGGGGCCCTCTTAGAGTGCAGAGTTGATCATTCAATCATAAAATTTTTATGCACACATTGAAAAGTAACAACAACCTGTAATAAAAAAGCAATGTATCAAATTGTCACAGAGAAATTATGGACTTGATAACAATAGCCATGACTATTTTCTCTGTCCTACTTACTGTTATTCACATAAATAATAAAAATGACTCACAAGAGTTTCAAGCCAATCAACTACAAATGAACTTGACAACTATGAAATTGCTATTAAGAGTCCTATATTGTTATCAATTACTATTGAAAAAGTTAGTCATATGATATTTCGTGTTTCATTAGCTAAGTGTCTCGCTCACTTGATTCTCTGTCTTCAGTGTGGAACTATGACATGCAATTCCCTGGTTTGACTCAGCCTTTGACTTTAAAATTTCTCATTCTATTTGGATTGCCAAGTAATGTTAGTGGGTGGATCACCACATGGAATCCAAATGTGATATTTGGACAATCGTCTTTCCTCTTTTGGAGTGCTGCAACCTATTGAACAATGCATTCTGCTGAAAAACTAGATTTTAGTTGCAGAATGAATAAAATTCGGTATTGGTAAGATACTTTTATCATAATTTGAAAAAAAACAAATAAATTAAATATGGATGTTTTAGTACGTTTTGGATTTTTTCTTGACCTTTATATGCTATGGTTTTGCAGAAAAATGACAGAAAAATGGAAAATGATGGCAAAAAGGGTGGTAAAAAATAGGCATTCTTAGAATTCAACATCCTCCCACACCAAAGGCTTTGCATGTCCTCATGCATCAAAATTTCAAAAATTATTCCTGTTCTCTCCTTTTAGTGAATGATTTCTGATGCTTGCGCAAGTACATCTAGGCTATTACTTCTTTAGGCTTATTTTTCATGATGAAAATGGTCCTTGGTTTCTTTATAAGAACCCTTCTTTGTAATCCTCTGAACTTGTTTTTAAGAAACTTATTTTGAGCTTTAAGCTTATTTTTCTTCCTGTATCAATGACATGTAGAAATTTTAATAAAATTATGTATTTTCTCAACATCTATAAATAGACTTATGCTATAAATAGAATTTGCACATCCATTCTAAAAATAGACATACACCTAAAAATAGCCTGTGAGGGCCCCACCTAGTGCTTAATTTTTAGTATGATCAAGGATGTTGTTTCTGGATGCAAATTTCATTGTTTCTTATTGCAACCTTCAACACTCCCTCTCAAGAAGAAAGGAATGCCTTTTCATGCACAATGCAACTCCATGCATTCGCCTTGCAACCTTTGCATGCACCATGCAACTCCATGCATGCGCCCTGCAACTCTTGTATGAAACACTTCTCTAGTGTTTCTCGCACATGAAACACTTGCATGCAACACTTTTGAAAATGAATAGCCTCCAAACAAATGAATCAGTATAATGCATCTGTCATCAAAGTATTCTGACTTCTACTGGTACCAACTGCACATGTCTTCAGGAGCCACTGTGTTGTTGACCTCTGCATCCATGCACTCTGCACTTGCTGTCAACTCTGATCTGCGCTCCAGTATCTAACACTGTCACTTTGATTTCATGTCCTCACGACATCTGACTGCATCAATCCAAATGATCCTGCTACTGCTGTACTGTGGGATCCTCGTATCTAGGTTCAATTCATGATATCCACACCATCCCCATGAATCCTACCCATAAATTTCTTCTTAGTATTATCCATACATGTCGCCCCACCTCTCACCTGGTGGTATAGCTGCATGCACTCCATCTACCCATCTAGCACAAAATTTCTCTGCATGAGTGGTTTCTCCCACTCCATGATCCTCATCTTATGGTTGCTCCACATCACGAGGTTCACTCTTCTCTGCATGCAAATCCAGCTCCCTCTCAAGGGTAAATTTCATGGCTTTATCACTCTTACCAATAGTAAGAAGCTCTGTAGAAATCCAATCTACATCATGTGTATAGACATTCTTAACTCTAATCCCAACCTTCTTGGCTTGCCCTGTTTCTTTGTGTCGCAGGAAAACTTTTCCTTCACTAAAGACAACATCATAGCCTCTATCCTCTAACATTGTGAGTGAGACTAAATTTTTCTTCAAACCTGGTACATGCATTACATATTTTAAATGGAAGAGTTTACCTGACACCCTATTAAAGGTAATGGTACCGATTCCAATCTCACTATATCGTCCATTGTCGTCCAACTCAATACGCATCTAGATACCTTTCTCCTCCAAGTCGCTGAAAATTTTATTATCTCCCGTCATGTGAAAGGAAGCACCGCTATCCAAGTACCACCCCGATCCCAATGCACTTGAAACCATGCATGCGATGAATGATAAGTGAAGCTCAAATTGTGATGCAAGAGCCTCACCATATGTAGCTCCAACAACCATCTTGTTCTTCTTATTATGTGGAAAATTTGTGGAAATATGTCCATGGTCGTGACAGTGAAAACACTTCACTTTGGACATGTTGTGCTCTTGCCATCTTCACCAACCTCAGATTTAGAATGTAATTTCTTCCCCTTCACCTTCTTCACCTTGTCAGCCAAAGCACAATCCTCTTCATCATCAAGCTTTGATGAAGAGCCATCTCTGGTGTTCCGCTTGAACTCCTCCTACACTAGATCCAAACATAGTTGTTCCCAATCCGACAGTTTTTCTCGTCCGTTGACAGAGTCTTCATAACTGTGCCAAATATTACGAAGTCCCAAGAGAGACAAGCTGACCAAATCATCATCAGAAAACTTATTCCTACACTCCCAAGCTCATTCCTACATTGGACAAAAAATTTTAAGTATACTGAAATAATGTCGTTCTTTTCTATCTTGATCTTCCTAAGTTTATCTTTGAGCAAAAATTTCCTATGGTCACTGTTGCTTTGGAATAGATCCATCAAAGCCTTCCACATAGAATATGGTGTGGCTTTCCTCGCCCTTGCTACTTTCTTTTTCCATGCATCAAGTAATGGAGCATCTGTTGAAGTAGGCTTAGGAACATCTTTGTCAATGAATTCCTTCAAGCCATTATCTTCGAGCACCACCTCCATCCTATCCTTCTAAGAAATGTAGTTTGATCTGCCCTCGAGTGCATACTCTAGCCACAAGCTATTGAAATCCATTTCAATGTTTACTCAACTGTAGAACCAAGAAAATCTTTCTGCAAATTCAAATTCTTTCCACCAACAAACTTAGCTCCTGCTTCAAAATTGCAATCTTCTGTGCTCTGATACCATGTAGAAATTTTAATACAATTATGTATTGCCTAGAATCTCCTGATCTAAAAATTATATGCCACTATTAAATATAGAATTTCTTCTACAAAAAATTCTTGCAGAAATTTAAAACACGATTGCCAATTGCAAACACATGAAGAAATATCATTCACACATAACACATATGTTTACGGGGAAAGCATAAAGCTAAAAACCCCACTATCATATATTATGTATATATCATATATCATGAAACAATCTCATAAAAACCTCTACTCCAAGAGCTCTGAGTACAATATAAAATCGTCTCACACTGTCTTGCAGAAATTTGGCAAATGCCTTAGCCAATTTTCTGCCTCACAACAACTTGCCTCCACTGCACAATCCAAGTTGATTGCAAATACCAATTCGATGCAATCAGAACCTCCCCTGACTGTGCAATCCTCATGAGCATATCCAATGTGTATTTTAATTGCAAGAGCGCAACCCAATATAGTACAACTGATAGTCATCTGTCCCTTTCACCTACCTCTCAATTGGGTGTCCACTGGATTTGACATGCATGTAGTTAAGAATAGTAAATATTCAGTTGCATGTGATATCACTCTATGTGAATTAATTTAATATTTAATTCACTGATATCTCACTAGTGTATCTTCAGCTACAGCTAGCACAACTGAGTTTAACTCACTTAACTAAGTTAAACTACTTTACAATTCACATAACTACACATCCAACTCTATTACAACTAGAATCACTCTGTTACAACTCAAGTTCACTTGCATGTCCCACCAACCAACCTTTGAACTCAAAATTCCTTCAGCTAACTGGTTTTCCACTTCAATTAACTGATTCCAAGTGCTCCATGAGAATAGATTTATATTTATCGTCCAACTATTATTAAGGGATAATAATAGTCGACATGCATCTATAAATAGACATACGATCTATAAATAGACTTCACACATACATCTAAAAATATAACATCATCTATAAATGGAATTTTCTCAACATATATAAATAGAATTCCACTATAAATAGAATTTTCTCATCCATTCTAAAAATAGACATGCACCTAAAAATAGCCTATGTGGGCCCCACCTAGTGTAGGTGCTTAATTTTCACTAGGATCAAGGATGTTTTTTCCGGATGCCAATTTCACTGTTTGTTGTTGCAACCTTCAACATGAAAAAGGTGTAGCAAGATGTTGTAATTTTGAGTCCTTAGTATATCATTTTGAACCTTATCCTCTTCTCTCTCTTGAACCAAATTCCTATTAAGGATTTATAATTCATAAACATCTTGTTTCATATTTTCTTTAATTTTTTGTGCCTGTTTTGTACTTGATTTTTCTGCTGAGGTCTCACCTATTTCAAACTGAGATGTATTTATTTTCTGCTATGCATTTTTATGTAGAGATTCTACATTGTCATAGATCCCTTGTTGAACATGGTTGATTTATGGGGTCTACCTTTTGGGACTACATATTGGACTTGCAATTGGAATGGCAATTGGACCGACAATTAGACTAACTGTTCGAGGAGGTGTATGAAATCCTTCATTTTCAAGGTCTACTCTTTATAGTGGGTGAGGATTTGTTATTTTTGAAATTCTCTTACTCCTCCTTAGACCAATCCCTGAGTTTTTGATGTTTTGTGACCTGTTTCCCTATTTTGATGTCCTCTATTTTCTTTTCCTGTTCAAGTATTGGCTAGTTCGAGCTAGCTTCTTTTCTTTTGAGGTCTTGTTTGTCACCTTTGTGTTTGAATTTTTCAATAAATTGGGATAATGGAGTATTGTCCTCAAGTGAGTCTTCCGGAATTTTATTAACATTTTCCTCTTGAATTTCTTCTTGAAATTTCTCTTTTCTAGGGCTAGGGTTTAATTTCCTTCTACTCCGTTTGACCCTACTATTTGGTTTTGATTCCAAGCTTCTAAAAAATCATTTCTTATCAATAAATATTGATAGTTATCCCCTTTCAATTTCAAATGTGATTCTACTAAAATATTGATGAGCCCATGATGATACAAATAGTTTTATATGGACCTGGATTCCCTTTGAATACTAGATGCCATTTTCTTCAAACTTTGTAGTAGAAATTAAGGTAAATTGATTTCAAAACAATAAAAAAAGTTCATCATAAGCTTATTATGATAAAAAAACATTTTTCCAAATATTTCTTGACATGTTATAAATTCGTGGAGTACTAACAATATATTATTCCATTTTCCTTTCAATGCTGTCACATGTATTCCTTTCTTGAAAATAGACAAGTCCATAACTAGTTATTTTAAGAAGTGCACCCAATCATTGTCCTTGATTTTCCCCATTCCTTGGTAAGCCTATTTCTCCAACCACAATTGACTCTGTAAGTATGAGCTTAGTATCTCTAATCTTAGCTTTTTCTCCATCAAATTCCCAAGATAATGCTTTAGTGACCTCTGGTTCATACCCATTGAACTTCTCGAAGAATTGAAGCCAACCCACTTGCTGTAACTGTTCCTTAAATTTGGAATAGGCTTGGAGGAATTTCACACCGTTTGGTTCATAGCAAACAAGCATACCCATAGTGTGGAGACATTTTCAGCTTAGAATTATCTTTTCGACTGTGAAATGGAAGGGAGTGAAAAGAATGAAGGGTGATTTGAAATGAGCACAGTGGATATGGAGCAGATTTGAAATGATGGCGAGGTAAGATATTACTGGATATTGATGAAATAATTCGTGTTTTATCCAACTTGTACTTGCACAACCTCCCAGATCCGATTTAAAAGGGACTAATATTATGCAATTTTTTTATTGATCAGACTTGATGTGACAAGTGGTGTATGAGAGAGGTTAAGATCATAATGGTTAACATGGTTATAAGGTCTTAAATATTTTAATATTGCATCCATAATTTAAAATATAAGTTTTTAAATGAAATATAACTCTAGGAATCTTACATACCTTAGGATTTCCTTTGTTGTCTTATTACCTTTGATTTTATTTTGTTGTCGAATTGGATCTTGATTTCAGAACTTCAAATTTGCTGCAGAATGATGGTAATTCTGTCTGTCATCTTTTGGATATGTTAGAGAATACTTTCCTTATTGTTGATATCTGATCATATAAAAATTTGAGGAAAAAGAGGGATAGAAGGAAACAAGGATAAGAGAAAAAGGAGTTCTAAAAATCTTGACTTGCAATAAAGTCTTGGTTTTCAATCAAGATTTTCTGTATAAACATGCCAACAAAGTTGGTTTTCATGTTTATACATTTATTATTATTATTTCAAAATTTAAAATTTAAAATTTTATTGTAAAATAAATTACAATGAAGTTGAAAGGTGAGGAGGAAAATCTTCTTCCTTAATCAACTTTAACTTTGAATTTTCTTGTAGTTTCTTAAAAAAATCCCCCTTTTTCAATGGTTTATGATATAATCTCAATCCATGGCCATTAAAAGAAATTTGTTCTTCATCAATAGTCTTGATTTTAACTGTTCCATTGTAAAAAATAGTATCAATATCATAAGGACCAAGTCAATGAGTCTGAAACTTTCCTTGAAAATATTTAAACTTGGAATAAAAAAGAAGTGTTGGAAATACTGAGAGGGAGGGTGAATCAAAATTTCTTATCAATTAGCACTTTTAAATATTTTCAGAGCATTAGTTAATCTTCAATTATTCTTGATGTTTATCCAGTAATAATAGTAAACAATAAAACACAATAGGCACATGAATTTTAGGTGGAAAACCCCCTCCGAGTAAAAAACCACCGAACACTTTTCTAATAAATTCTTTAATCTTCAGGTCCAACTGAAATGAAAGGTACAACTTCCTATAATTATAGAAAATCATTCTTCTCCAGCTCCCACTGGAAGGACACCCTAACACCTTGGTTTCTTCAGTAGTTAACTGAATGGAGGCCCAAAAATCCTAGTCCGACCTACCACCCTGAAGTGTTCACAGGCTCCAACCTCTAGGTGACTTCATGCACCAACCTAGAACCTCAGTTCCAACCTATAATGATCAAAAATAATACAAGAGTGTGGACTCATAAGCCAGGGACAATGGTCCACAATACATATGATTCACAATGATTTTCTTGACTAGACTAATCACCCAATCCCATTATGACTTGCAACCCAACCATAACATTATCAAAAAATGACACTTATACCTCCCAACAATGCGTCTCCAACTCTAGACAGATAGACTCTTTTAGAATAATGACTCTTTTACAACTTTACAATGATTATTTTTACAATATTGACTTTTGACACAACTTGATACTTGCCTTGACATTGCTTCTTTGAATAGTAGCAGCTGCTGAGGTATTATTGTGCTTCAAGTAATGGTAATTTGGCATTGCATTGTCCTTCTAGTATGTGTCTGAGTTGTCCTATTGTGTCCTCCTTCCTGCACATGCATTAATGAAAAATACCAAAACCAAAATACAAACAAAATACTTACACTATCATGAAAACCATATGTTAGAGAAATATTCAAAATTAAAATGTAAATACATTCAACATTTATGAACAAAAACTACTCAAACATACATACAAAACACTTAAAATGTCCTGAAAAAACACATGTCAAATATGATATTAAAATTAAAATTCAAACACTAATCATATATACCTTGTTGTAGTAGACTTACCCTTGACTGTTGATGTGATGTCCTTACTGCAATGATCCTTGAATGCATATTTTTTCGTTCCTTCCAGAAGCTCAATATTGAATCTGTTGTATCTATGTAATTTCAGATCTCCAAGGTCTGAAATTGCATCCTATGGTATCCCTATGAGTTCTATTTCCAACCCCATAGGTTTGATCAATATTGGATTCTTCAAGAAATATTTATGCCCAATCTCCTACGATAACCTGATTATAGACTGGTTGAGTAGAGAAAACTTGTACGAAGTGCTATGTGTCATTGTTTCAACCTTTGGTCTTGAAAAAAATATCCAAAAAAATAAAACCCGTCCTCTTTCTGTCACTTTTTACAAAATTTGAATCCAATTATTAGAGAGAATGTTATGACAATTTTCCCAAGGTCACCTGTTTGACATGAAATTTGGGAGCCTGCAAAAACACTAACTTCCTTAGATCATATCTCTGAAAATATAGTGAACCAATATCTGAAATTCAGACACATGCTTCATCAGGATTTCGTCTCAAATGGGTTTTTGTTTCAGCATCTGAAGCTTCACAGAAAAAAAATTATAGCGAAAATTCCACGATGACCTGTTTAAGTAGAAAAATCCTTACATGAGGAGGATATGAGGGTCATAATTTATATAAATGATTAGGTTGAGAAGGTCTTCAACAAGTGAACGTTGAAGGGATTTAAGGAGCTCAAAAAATGATTAATTATTGACTATTCAATTACCACAACCAATGATTAGTGTCATGCCACAACCCCATGGGGTTTTAGCCCACTAACAAGGGTTACTAACTTAAAACACGAATATCTCTCAAACCGTGAATAATTACGTGGCGTGCCATATATCAACGGAAACATCTCGATAAGTAGAAACCATCCAAAATATACTTGACTCGGAATAGAGTAAGTTGTAAAGTCAAAATTCCCATGCAATATCGGGTAGTCCCTCGTGCTGCTTGGGTTGACACCAATGACAACCACTGATCATCAAGAAGTTCCCAGTCACCTTCCTTGAAATATTATCTTTGATGAAATTTTCATGCCATTTTGATCTTTTTTGTTGCACTATTTTAGTTCTTTGAATAACATCTTGACAGATTTCATCTAGCTCATTAAATTGTGCTAGCCTTTGCTTCTCAGCTTCTAGCAGTTCAAGGCCCAATTTGGCAGTTGTTCTATAGGTCTCCACTTGGAACTCAATTGGGAAAAAAAATTGCGTCCCATAGAGAATATCACAAGGAATATGTCTATTTGTGTTTCTCCAGGTGGTCCGATATGCCTGTAATGCTTCTGGAAGTTTTTCTGCCCAATCCTTTCTATGCAAATGCACAATTTTGGTAAGAATTTCTTTAAGAAATTTTTTGGTAGATTCCACCCGCCCATTGGATTTTGGATGATATGGAGTGGAATTTCGATGCTTGATTTTGCACTACTCTATAATCTTCTATACCAACATGGATATGAATTGGGTACCTTGATCTGTTACAATTTCTCTTGGAACACCAAAAAAGTAAAAATATCCTAAAAAAGAAATGTAGCTACACAATTTTCAGTTGCAAATAAAAGACGCTTAGCTTCTACCCATTTTGTGACATAATATGTGCAAAAAAGTATGTACCCTTTCTGTTTGGATGGAGGATTTATAGGTCCAACAAAATCTAGAGCCCATATTTGAAAAGGCTCTACAAGTACCTCAGGTTATAGAGGAATTTCATATGAAGGTACTGGCTTTTCCATTCTCTAAAAACTATCACATATTTTGACATATTTGTTGGCATCTTTGAAAATAGATGGCCAATAATATCCCAAAACAAGGCTTTTATATTCGGTTATGTTTCTATCAAAATGTCCTCCACATGCTTGTTGGGTGTAGTTTGTGGTATATTCATAGACTAACCTTTAATTGTAAATTTGGGGTCTGTGGACTTCAAGATGCATCACTGGAAATTCCATAGAAGGAATTCAACAAGTTGCAAAATGAAACCCTAGTTTTTGTAGAAATTGCTCACACCACTAGTTAATACAATCACACCACACACCACTCTAGAAACTAGACTCTCACCTAGGATATAATATTCAAAGAATTTATAGAAAAAATAATTCTTGAAAGGAATAAATAAACTCAAAATTCATGTCACTCAATTGCAAAACTCAAAAGATTCGAAATACAGATCTATCCATGTACTCAAAGATTGAAATAAGAGAGTAATTAACAAATCAAGGAATATGATTCAAATATGATAGTTTCCATACAAAGATTAATATCCTTACACAATTTCAATATGTATTAACCAGAGTGAAGGGTTCTTCCCCTCTTTCTACAAATGAATAATTCTTTACACGAAATCTATATTAACCATTAATCAAGATCAAAATAAATAAACCCTGCAAACCCTATTCTTCAACTGGGAGGTGATTCAAAAGGTAAAACTTCTCAGACCAAAAATGCTTGTTTTTCTTTAAATAAATAACACAAGAAAATGATTTAATAAAAAAAAAATCACTTAAGCACATACACAAAACCTCATATTTAAGAACACTATTGCAAAGGAAAATAAATACACAAGATCTCATTCAATTACTCACACACATCATTCATAAGAAACCTCCACACCAATCAATTCCTATACAACACACAATATAATAGAAATGGGAGAAAAAGCTGGGTTGGTTGGGTCTTAGCCAATCATATCGTTTCCATTTAAGGAAAATTCTTAGTCTATGAGAGAAAGCTTAACATTATAGGAAATAGAGAAAATGGAAGCATGAACCTAACATTTAGATTATATTAATAAAGTTCAGTCCTTCAATACATCCTGAGCTCCATAATAAAAATCCAACTGATCTTAGGGCAGGGGGAGATCCCCTAATAATTTAATCCAATAGAATACAAATACAAAGAATGGATTTTTGTCCTAGGCTTGGAGTCATAGCTTTGTTTTTATACATTTCATGATACAAAAATGGCTTTAGGCCAGCCAATCCATTACAAAATAAGATGAGGAATTGAATCCCAACTATTTTCCATCAGTAGGAGACTATTACAACCATTTTCCCAACAAATAAAATTCATATCTAATGCGAAATTTTCATTTTTGGAAAATCTGGGCAAGATCCTATAATTATGGGAGAACAACGTTTTTTTTTATAAAACTGCCTCAAAGAACCTTGTATATCTTCTTAAAAATAATGAATTTTCAGAAACGGCTTTGTTTCTAGATAATTCTATATCCTGGTAAAGAAACCCATATGCTCTGACATTTCAGATTCTCCTCCATATGCACAAAAATCGAGGTCAAAGTTGGCAGTTTGAAAACTGTGGGAATTTTGAGAAGATTTGTTGATTTGCTTGTAGATACCCACATGTGCGATATGGGTGAAATCAAACTCATGGGAAGGTGTTAAAAAATTATTTTTGACAAAAACCTCCCTTGGTTTTCTTTGAAAGTGTGCCGAGATATCGTATCCCCAAATTGGTGCAAGAATGCTAGTGTTGGAATGTTGGTGCTGGAAAAAAACTTGGTGCAATTAATTGTTGATGCATGTGTAGTTCTAACCATGATTTCATACGCCTTCTTGAAAACCTAAAAAAAAAATCATCATCATTAATAATCATTTTTATGCAAATCTTATCGAAATAAAGGAAATAGGTTAAATAATGAATAATTACCTGATCATGCTCCAAGTTTAAGATACTAGCACAAAAATTGTGAAAAATGATAGTAATAACAATGAAAACTACTAGTAAGAATAGGATGAATATGTGAATTGAAAAAAAAATCCGAGGCCTCACATCCCCCCATGCCGATCATCTTGCATGTCCTCATGCAAGAAAAACCTCTGACAGAGACCAAAGTTAATTAAGAGTATAGTGATATGGTTTCTCTATTAGAGTCATGATGCATTGAATTAAACTATAGGGATAATTGAGTAGGGTCATGTAGGTGAGTTACATTTGATGTTGACTCCTTTTGCATCAATAAGATAAGAAATACCTGTGACCATAGATTTAGTGATGTCAAGACCGATCTTCATTATTTAAAAAAGAGTAACTAATGCTAGGGGTTATAAAGGAATGCTAACAATGTTGTCACTGTTGGGATAGTGTCATCATGAAATATCCAACTATAAAAATTTCCAAAAATAATCTCAAGAGCAGACCAAATCAACAAGTATTCACTTTCAATAACCTCATTATTATAAATAGAAGTGACATTATTTAAAAGAAAATGCATTAAAATGGATGGAAATAGGAAAAAATAAATATGAAAAATTGATACCTTCCCAGGATAACCATATTACCATTATCCAAGAATATAGTTGAAGCTTCTCTTGTTCAAGCGAAGTGAATCACCTGCACTAAGGGTCCCATATCCATGAAAACCTTCATATTTCTGAAAGATAGAACTCCAAAGCATAGATCTTAAAGCCATTATCAGAGAGATATGATAATGAGTTGAGGGAAAGACAAAAGTAACCAAGTAAATAATAGTGTAAAATTAACTTTAATACCATAGGCATGGCCCTCCTTCCAACAGGTGTATACAACCTCGACATGTATTCCTTTTAACCCATGAACTATCTGTGTCCCATCTATTAGATATAGATTCAGAGTCATTTAAAATAATTTAATTTGGTTTAGGAATTAGCTAAATATTGTTGTCTTGGTTTGGTAACACAAGCTGAATGGTGATGAGACCTCTTGTCTTCCTCCTTTTCAACTGAAAACTGTTACCCTTGCTTGGTGTCCAGTAGTGGTAATGTCATTATCATTAGGAACCATGATCATGGTAGGTTGGCTTGTAATGAGACCTCCTATCCCTCAATTAATCTGTTTATGTTAAAAAATCTAATTATGATTAACCTTAAATAGGTTACTTAATAGGCGAGGAGGCAAATCTGCTCCTTAAGAGCATGGTATGGCCTGAAATTTTTTAATGACTAATATTTACTAGTTTCCCCTTCTACCCTAAAGAATCATTTTAAAGAAGGCATCTTATATAATGACCAAATGATTCCTCTAGTTAATCATGCAATGGTCCTCATGAGATATCATTAGGGTTTTATGGGAGTGGTCCACCATAAGAGGCTTTTCATCAACCTTTGAAGAGAAACTTGAAAAGGTTTCTTGGATGACAGTATGTTAGAATGAATAGGCCATAAATAGGTTTTCAAGCTTTTGAATGGAATGTATTAAAAATAACAATAACAACCCCCCTAATAGACCCATTGAATAATCTTGGCCAATAATCTAAGTCAATTTATAAAATATGACGCATTAAGAGTGAATTTATTCTGACAAGTCTTACCACAAAAGTGCATTACGACAACAATTTCAATAGTCGTGCCTTAGGAATTGAAATTTTAAGCATGATGCTATAAAAATTTTATTCCAAATGGCATTTGTATTCATTTTTTATATACTACCCTACCCTAATTTAGATTAAGTAAGATCTCCTTCAAGTGTAAGAGTACTTCCAATGTAACCATGTGCATAAAAAAATAACAAATATACTCACACCCAGATTTATAATTTAAACTTCAACGCATACCAGATTATGAGAAACCAACTCCTTTAATTGATATGGTAATGAGAGTTGTTGAATGGTGAGGGAATGGGGCGTGTCAACAATTTCTTGGAAACAAGCTTCAATAGGAACCAAATATTCATGGTTCTCCAACTTGTATAGGTCTTCCACAACTCAATGTTTGCTTTATTCAGATTGACAAGGATGGTTAAGGGAAAATTTAGGGTTTTCTTCTTGGTGAGCTTCAACAACAATTTTCAAACAAGTTCCAATCATAGATTTCTCCTCTAATGGTTTATGGATTAAATTTTATTCCCAAGGTAAATTTTGTGTGGTAATAGGGGGAATTTTATGAATTCACTCCTCTCCCCTCTCTTAAAGATATGAAATTACATTTAGTAGGGGGTGACTAGGAAAAATAGGCATTTTAAAATGTTGTGCAACTTCATAATCAAAATTAGGATTTGGTTGCACAAATGATTGGGACCATAAATAATGATAACATGGTGGTGAATTGGATGGGAATTGAAACTATTGTAGTGGAGTTTTCATGGGGAATTTCCCTAGAGAGGAGGATCCAAACCATCCTTGAGGCAACATGAATATTTGGCTCGAGGGAGAGGGCCACTATGGCCATAAGGTGGGATATTGGATTAGAGGAGGATTATAAGTCTTCCATGGAATTGTAGGGTTGTATATGTGTTGAGGAACATGCTGGAGATAATATTCCAAGCATTAAATGATGGTGAGTTTTGAGTTATACCTAATTGTCGATTTATTTCCTTACTTGATTCCTTAGATACTTATTGTAACCCCGACAATGATGGGAAATAATTCATCGAGTGATCCTCCTTGCATTGCTTTTTTTATTCCTGCAAATAATCCAATTGTAAATTTAAAGAGGCTTTTGTAACCCCTATTTTTGTACCAAATTTAAAAAATTGAGAAGACAGTTCTCGAGAATTCTTACCGATCTTGGAGATTCTTCTTGAATACCTAATGCATAATTTACAAACATCATCACATGGTAAGTGAAAAACATCACCTTCTCCTATCATATTTAAATGTTCTAAAAATTCATCTTTGATTCCTTTGAGTATGAGTGTTTTAAAGGCCTCTTTTTCGGCAAATGTTCATGTTTTAATTTTTTTAAGGTTGTATCAAAATCACTCAACATAGTCCTCCAAAATTTCATTTTCCCCTTGTGTTATTCCAAAAATATCTTTACTGGCTTTCCAATTCTTGGTACTTCTCCAAGAATACATTCTTCATTTCTTCCCATGTTTGAATGCATTTCCCACCAAGGCTCATGAACCATCGTAGGGATGTTGCTTTTAGAGTAAGAGGAAACACTTGCAACCTTTGATGATTAGTACAATAACCATATCCTATATGAATTACTTAAAACTTAAATAAGAATGTATCTGGGTCTTCATTTTCCAAACCATGAAATTTTGGTAGTGCAGATGGAGGAATACTATGCTTTTGTGCCACTCCTGGATCTTTAATAGGGAATTAAAAAGTAACGGTGTTTTCCATTTCTTACCAAAATAAAAGAGGTTCTCCATGGATTACTTCGAGACTCCTATTGGGTCAATTTATTGGGTAAAATAACATAAGTATTTAATTATCAATACAGGTTTGTAAAACTTGGAAGCATGTCCAAAATATATGGATTTCAACTACAATCAATTTTAGAAGATGAATTATTGAGTTTGAAGGAAATACATATTAAAAATATAAAACTTAACTAAATAATTTCTAATTCAATATGTAATAAGCAGAAGAAGAAGCTCCTAACTTAGGAGAACTAGGTTGACCTTATCTACAATACTACTTCATGAACATAAATAAAAATCACTAATGAAGAATATATTTAAGATGCATCAAAGAATAATAGAAGAGGCTCCTAACTAAGGAGTTCCTTGTTTTCCTTCTTTATAATTTCATTCATCATTAATTCCATTTCATGAAAACTGGAAATTCATAAAATCACTTTAAACAAAAGCAAGAAACATGAATTCTAGTTTCTATTCTCTGATCATATAGAAGAAGAGTTTAAATTAAACACTGATTTGACCTTTCATATGTGGATTATAATTTATATTAATATTAATCAAAAAACATAACATATCATCATACATCTAATTAACTGATTTAAACATGAAGAAAAACTAGTTCATGAAATTTCAACTAAATTAACCAGAAAGTGCACTTAGCTCGGTATGGGGGCCCTCCTCTCTTGCCTCGCACACTGAAATTACTTCTCAGCTATTGAAACTAAATCAAGAATTCAACATATAGAAAAAAATAAAGAAGATATAACTGGTTTTTCAATTAACTCACAAAGTTCAGAAATATCAAAGTGAAATCATACAAATCCTACATGTCATGCCTTCAATGTTCTTGGCTTAAATAGAAAAATATGAAAAAAACTTGACTAAAATGTCTCTAACAGAAATTTCTATCCTTATGCCATCTATCTTGGTTGATCTCATCCATCCAATCATTCAAAATCTAGAAAATCCCATAAAATACTAAATTTGGCCTATTTCCAAGGGATTTCTTGAATGACAGGTCCTGTTTGACCAACCTTGATCGAGTCTGTTTTAGCTCGGTTTGACCAAAACAATAGGTACATGTCAATCCTTAGTTCCCAATTTTTCTAAATATGTGCTCAACTCATGCCCATGTGTCCTACAAGTATGACTTCAATGAAGCCATTACAAGAATTTTTAGTCCTGTTCAAAAATGCACTTAAAATCCATTTTTTGTAAAAACATCTAAAAATTGCAAAACATAATTTATATACCTGAATATGCATAAATTGGTCAAAATAAGGTGTATATGGATGGTATATGGATGGATATCATGAAAATTAAGTGTATTAATAAAGAAAAATTGGATAAAAAACTAGGGCCAACATCTCCCCCATGTTGATTTGCAAGCATTTCCTCATGCTTTCTTCCTTCTCTTAGACCTTCTAAGCTCTAATGTAGACAATGTACTTGATCCTGATGCCTCTTTCTATTCTTCTTGTAGAAGAAAATCAATCCATTTGTAATTTTCTCTCTTATAGATTGAAGCCATGGCCTTTTGTCTCTCATACTTGTATTTCCATGTGTTTTTCTCATTAAGCCACCTGTAAGCTTGCTTGGAAAGAAGGGTATTCTTTGTTTCTATTTTTCCAACTTTCTCATTTAGCTTTTCATTTTCCTTGATCAATTTTGAATATTTTTTCTTGTATGTCTTTTTTTCCTTCTTCAAATGCCTTTCTATAATTATTTTACCTCCAATTGATATGTTAACTCTTTTATTTTGCTATTGTGGAGCTCTTTCTCTTCTTCTCTCGTGTCTTTGGAAAATGAGGTGGCTTCTACTTAAACGTTGTCAATGTATGAATCTTTCTCCAATGTATTTTCATAGGCTTCTTTTTGCAATCTCTCTGTTATCACTCATTAGTTGTAAAAATTTTCTTGATAGGGTCATGCAGATCATTCACAAAATGGATGAGGTCTCCTAAGCCATTTCAATGTGATATATGAAATTTTTTGCATATTTTAAGCCTATCCTAAGTTTAATGTTCACCTCCATTCATGCCACTTCATTAAAATCAGTCCCATATCATGTTATTTATCATTCCCCACACATTAAAACTGAAAAGTGCACACCCATCAGTTTTTCAGATTTTCGTAGCGATTTACAAAGGAAATCCGTAGATTTCGCTACGAAACTACCTAATAGTTTCGTAGCAAATCTGTCAGAACCCTAATTGTCTTCGCTATGAAACTGTGTTTTCTTAGCCAGGGTTTTCAGAGTTATATGAGGTGTCAGTTTATGATTAGAGGAGTAAAGGTGGAGATCATTCAAGTTTTTTATGGTAAGTTTCAAATGTACACAACCGTGTTTGATGTAATCATGATCCTTTTTGCTTGCATGTGCTATGATTAAAACCTGAGTTGTTAGTTAACCTTTTAAACCTCACCCCAAAAATCCTTTTTTAATATTATTGTTTATCCTTGCATGTGATTCGATCCCTAGAGAGCTACTTCATCGATCCAATAAGGTTGCTGTCAAGTTCAAATTCTATAGGTGTCATAAACAATCGAGGGTAGTGAAGACTATAAAGCATCCATGGATGCAATAAAGAAACGAACAAGAGTGGCCATTGTTTCAGGTATGAACCCATGGATTTGAAATTACTTAATGAAGACCCTACTGCTATGGATGTTTTCAGGAGGACTGGATGCTTGAAATTATGATAGAGGTTGTAGGGTTTTCATGCACAAGTTTCAAAGGATTTTTCCACCAACTTCATAGGAACAACATCAAAAGTTGGGATTCTGAATTTTACAGTGACACCAAAGAGCATATCAATAGCTAAAGGTATCCCTAGAGGTGGTGAAGACTAGTTTAAAGGTACAAAGTTTACAATTCAGGGTTGTGTTGTGACCAGCAACAACCCCCCTTCTTATTTAGTATTAGTGATAATACTAAATAAGTGGGGGCCCTTAGTCAAAAAATCTAAAAATAAATTAGTGCTTGTATTCTTTGTTCAATAAAACTTAATATCATAAACTTAGGAAAATACCTCTTGAAAAATCTAAAAAGCTTAAGTTTTATGATAAGATAGAATAAAATCATTCCTTAAAGGAATACCACATCGCAAAAAAGTAATGGATATCTCTTTACAAGAAGAATTCTAAAATTGTGATATCGCAATGCGAATCTATGCATGAAAAATATTAATCGCATCGCATGTCTCAAATATCACTTACGCTAAAAACCTCAAAATCACCGATATGCGATGGCACATATCGCAAATTGCATGTCGCAAAAAAATATGTTAACGGATTATTGTCACATGTTCCGTTCCAGCAATGTTGCGATATTGCGATGTTTCGGTATTGCGATGTTGCGATAAAACAATGTTGCGGTATTGCGATGTTGCGATCTGCGATACTGGGATTTGCGATATTGCGATCTGCAATATTGCGAAGAAAATCGCATATCGCCTTATCGCAGGTCCTTAAGGCTTGTTGTACGAAGAAGCTTTCTCCATAAATCGAGACCACGTTATGCGCTTTAATGTTAATCAATGAATTCATTGTCAATCATTAATGAAATTTGGTTTTGTTGTGATCGAAGAGTCGTTTCACATAAGATGGTATATTTTATATGTTTTCGGCATTTAAAACTTTCCCGTCACCTTTTTCCTATCATTATTATCACTCCATTCATAAACTACAGGAACGAAGAATAGAGAACTATACAAACCAATATTCCTGATATTATGGGAAATAAAGACAAAAATCCAATTTCTGAAGACAAAGAAATGACGCCCTTGTATACAGACACCGCATGTAATAAAGACGCTGGTATTACTACTTGGGAGGGCATGTATAATCTACTTGAGGAAGAGAACCCCAGAGTAATGGAGGTTACAGCTACTGCAGGCTCACATGGGTCTTCTGATGCATCCATTACAGAGCTAGCTTGTTCATTCTAAGACCGAATAGTAGCGAGGCCTAAAATTATTCCATACACGGATATGGTTAAATGGGTACTGGACAGCATGGATATTGCAAACAGACAGTTTAAGACTCTGGGTCAAGAACTCATTGGTTCATTCACTCCACAAGATTTGAGACTCATGTATCATTTTCCGGAGCCACAGGCGACTTATAACAAACAGTTCATGGAGAAGTTTTCCAAAGAAAATGAAAACCTGGCAGAATGCACCAAGTACAGGTCAAGGAGAGACGAATCACTAACAAAGGATAAACACGGTATTTATAGTACTGGTTCTCTCACTTCTCCATATTGTTTTGCTGCTGCTATGCTCTGTAGGATTTTTGGAAAGCCAGACATTAATAAGTTTTCACCTGAATGGCTACCATTATTGAATGCTGTTGTTAATGCTACTATTGTGGGTTGGGCTAAGATATTATCTGACAACTTAGCCACAGCTATTTTGAATTATCAGTCCAAAATAATTGTTTATCAGAGAATTTATCCCCTTTTTTTACTTATCTGCTTATGTAATGGATTCAATCTGTTATGTTTCTAAGTTTCCTTTAATGGGTTGGAAATGGACAACTCAAGATCCCCTACCCATTCCTGTTTATCACAAGGAATTGTGGGATTCAAAGTTCATTTCCTATTTTTACAAGATTTTCCATGGAATCATGTTGCCCCTGTACAAAATCTTATATGATAAAGATGCTCCAAGGTTTTCTCCTGAAGCAGAGGTAGACCTACTTCCTGTTGCGAGATGTTTTGGAGAAGAATTGTTTACATATGTTATGGTATTTGGAACTTTTTCTTCCCCTCATGTTTTACCTTTGTATGTTCCTGAAAAACTCATGGCACGAGAAATTGCTTATCAAACCTGCGGAGAAGGAGGTTTGACTAAAGATTTAAAGGACAAAAATAAGGCTATTTGGCCACAATTTCCTATGGCCTATGGGGCCTTTTCATTATTTGATGTTGGTCATGCATTCAAAGAAGTAAACAACATTACATGTTTACATTTATTCAAGTTTCCAAGAAGACCGTTCGATCCCTATGATATTGTTAAAAATTTCACTACTGCAGTCAAGATAAGAGTGTTTTCTAAAGAAGATGATATTTTTGATGACATGTTCCAAGAGAAAATCACACTTAAAGAAGTTCTACATTCAACCCAAATACGGTTTCCTCCAGCAGAATTTGAAGAATTCAAGATATACAGGGAAAGGAGGTTAACTACTACCCCTTTGGATAAATTACACATGGAACCCGTAAGGGAACCAACTCCCAGTATTAGTCTCAGTGGAAGTTCAAGTACAAACAGGTCTAAGTCTAAGTCCGGGAAATAAACCTCTGAACACTCTAAGAGGTCTGATAATGACCATGATAAAAGTGAAGGGTCAGTAAGGGATACTGCCCAGTCAAAGGAGCTTTCACAGCAACAAGTTTCAACCTCTCCATAGTTAAATCTTCCCTCTTTCATTGTACAACAGCCATCAGTCAGAACTGAGTTAGATAAGGAATGGGAGAAATTAATTGATTTGATTAATATTGAAGGACAAAACACACAGACACCTGTGAGTAATGTACAGACAACAAAAAGTATAGTCATAGGAATAACTACCAATGTCTCAGAAATGGAACATATTCCCATTACCCCATCCTCTGAACTTATGCTCAAAATAGAGGAAATTCCTCCTCTTGATGTATTCTATAGTCCACAACACAAGGCAGTGGTAAGAAGACAAAGGAATAAAATAAAATTGGAAAATGTGCTCTCTCATGATGCAGAATAATTAGATGTCCTATGGCAAGATCCTACCACTAATCCAACTGAAAATCTCACTACATTATCTCATATCGTAGGAGCATATGCCTCTGCAGCCATTGATAAAGCATCTGAGGTACGAAAATTATTGAATGAAAAAGAAGATCAAGTACAGGTTCTTCAACAAAAACTGCAACAAGCCAACGCCAACAATGAAGCTCAGAGACAACTTGAAAAATTACAGCAGGACTTCCAACAAATGCAGATAGGATATCAGAATAGTTTGGCTGAAAAAGAAAAACAGCTACAGGTTATGCAAGAGATGCACAAGGATGATCCCAAGCTTACAGAATTCATCACAGAGTCTATTTCCTTAAGTGATCAACTACTGCAGCAATAGGAAATATTATGCCAAAGAATATCACAGTGGAACTCTTATTGTGAAGAAAGTGATAAAATCACTAATCATGTCGTAGACTTACGACATGATTATGATTCAATTGATAAAAGAGTTACTAACTGTTTAGCTTGGCAAGAAATAGAGGAGGGGAAAAGAGCAGGTGCACCAATAATCAATGACAATCACAAAGTAATGCTCTTCAATAAATGGGATTCACAAATTAGGAAAGCAGAGCAAGCAGTGAAAGAAGCAGTCACAACATCAAGCAATATTATTGATTGTATAAATGAAAATTTGAACGAGGAAAATCTGATCTCTGAAAATACTCTAGGGTACCTTCCGAAAGCACAGCAACTACAGATAGACTGGAGACAGAAGGCTCAAGAAAAGGCAGAATCGATTAAAAAATTAACAAAGTTAAATTGGGATTATTACTGGGCGTGTTTGGTAAAACCACACAGCCAGTGCATGAATCTCAAGTGTATCATCAATTCTACCGAGAAGATGGCACCAGCTCTTGTCGATTCCGTTTTCACAGGACAGTTAAAGTCTGAAGTCGGCCAGCCAACTCTTCTCAAACCAATGCTGAACACTTTCAATTTCAAAGAACAGATTCATAAGTAGTTAGTTGTTAAGTTTTAATTTTAGATTTAGTATTAGTTTTTCTTTATTTTTTTCCTAAAAAGAGGATGGTCATTTAAACCGTATCCTACATTTTTGTAATAAATTATTTTTAGATTTAGTTAGTAGTATTTAAACCCTTCTCATGCATTTAGAGAAGGGTCCTGAAATTTGTCAAAAACTTGTCCTTAGAACATGCACTTTTGCACCCTCCGAGGAGGTTTTGATGAATGAATGGAACAATATTTATTGATATCTGCATTTAATATCTACTACTGATGTTGCACTTTTTTACTCTTAGTGGATGTTGGATTAAGAAGAGATAAGTCATTATTGCTTGAAGCTCATGAGTAGAACTAGTTATAAATGGTACTTTTATCTCTTAACTATTTTTGCCTCTGTGTTAAAGTGATATTTATGTTCAGTTGTTTATATATTAATGCTTGAATACTTGAGTTATCATTTGGCACTTCTGTAGGGTGATAGCTATTTATATATGCTTAATATATGAGTAGCTTATTATGTGATATGTTTTTCACAACTGTTTCGTCTAAATTTTTATACGAAGTGGTTTATCTTTATTGAATTCTTTTCTTATAATAGTTGAATGATATTTATTACCAATTTTTATTTGAAATCATTTTAGATCACATAACGGAAAGATTACATCCCGGGTTAGTTTAGAATTAGATTTTTCTGTTTAATTAGAATACAATTGC